>PVJH01006945.1:0-96972 GCA_004026705.1 Nesogale talazaci
GTTTCAACAAATTGCTGAAGCACTCCCTGAAAGCACTTTCCCACATGTAAACATATTTTAAAATTGTTAAGCCATTGCTTCTGATTGTTCTCTAGAAAAGCCCCTGGGGTGTGAGTGGGAGGTCACTTGCACTAACTAGGTAAGCTCTGGGTGAGTTCAAATAAAGACAGCCTTATGAGGGGGATATTCCAAGGAATCACCAGACAAATGAAATAATGACAGTGTTCTGGGAACAGAGCATTTGAACGAGTTCCAACCCCATTCTTTTTCCACCACTGACTGCGCAGGCCACTGACTTTCACCCGGGTCAAATGCGGTTGGCTTTTAGGCTACCACAGAGCGAAGGTAAGGGATGGAAATAAGAAAAACTATTGAGATGCCAGTCACAAAGCTCACTTATCAAGAATAAACTGTTTTTCTTGCACATCTGCTCTCCAGATTAAGTCTTTGGTTGATTTTCAGAATCCTGAAAAAGCTAATTCCGACAACTTGTGCCAGTGGTCTCATTGCTTTTTGGAGTTTCTTACTCGATTTGTGTTGGTATCACCACATGGCAGTTTCCTAAGGTACAAGGAAATATAATGGTTAGCTTCAAGGAATATGCTGAGATGGATATGGTTGAACTAAAGAGAGTATTCGTGAGGGATGACTTTTTTCTTTGCAACCATTTTATGGGGAGTTAATACAGATAGCTTACCATTTCAAAGTTCATCAGATCAAGCAGTATGGTGCAATTGCTACCACCACCAGTTTCCAAACATACTTTTCCTTTGTGAACTCCTTGATATCTGTTTCCTTTTAGCACCCTACCCCACCCTGGCCCCCAACACCACTGTACCCACCACCCCAGCTAGAAAACCTTATTCTCTATCCCTCTATCCCTCTATCCCTTCAACAATCCTGGTTTTCATGAACTGAAAAACAGAAAAACATATCACAATAATTCAAGGGGGGAGGGGTACTCCCAATGATATAACACAGCTGAGATAAACCCCATTATAAACAACAAAAAAAGACAAATGCACAGAAAAAGTTGAAAATCAGATCAGGCCTAATGTGCAGCAGGATGGGGATCAGAAGGTTTTGTGTTCGAATCAGGTTTAGCCTTTTGATCTTCTACAGGCCTCTCTCCAATGCACTCTTTAAGTAACCATTTTCCTGCCCTCCCTCTCTTATGGATAGGGGGAATTCACCAGAGGCTTATTTCCTATGTAGATTCCACAATTGTATCTTGGGCTCCCACTCTCATCTGTAGTCCCTTGCAAACTGTATTCTCACAATTTAGGCTCTGATACTAGTCCCTTCTTTGACTTCAGGTTAGATGATTTACAATCCTTCTGTAACTGATGATGGTGTGCTTCCTCCATGTGGACTTAGCTGACGTCTCACATAGAGGGTTGCTTGTATGGAAACAGACCTTTAAGATCCCAGATGCTAGTTTTATCTAATGGCCAGGCAACATGCTGATGGCAGGTATCAATAGGGGCCATGATGTAAGAACTAAGTGTTCTTAAGTTGGACCTAGGATTTAGTTCAAGCCCGAACCATATTTCTGTATCTATGCTTTGTTTTGTTTTTATCTGCCTTGGGCTTCCTTTCAAAATCTCCTTGTCAATTTATTTTAGGTCTTACTGATCATCCTCTGGGGCACAATGGTCCTTCTAAACATTGGAAAGGAGAGAAGATTTCATACCTAAATAGGAAGGAGGCGGGAGCTCTCATGTAACCTCGTTGGTAGTCAAACCTCCAGGACTCCCCAAAAGGGGTGTCCCATGTTCACAATGATAGGAACCCTATCACTCTGAAAGTATAGTCAAGTATTCCCCGTTCCAAAAAGAAAAATTTTCATGATGTCCTGTGTCCTTAGAGGTACGATCACCTTTTTCTTGCTTTTCAGCCTTTTCTCCCCATGATGGCATATCCCCTTCCAGGCACACTCCCATTTTCCTTCGACTTTTCAGAGATACTGTAGTTGTTGCTAGGTGCGATTGAGTCTGTCCTGACACAGGGAGACCCTGGGCACAACACAACAAGACACTGTCCAGCCCTGCACTGTCCTCGCCATTGCTCTTATGTGTGAGCTCCGTGTCGCGGCCCCGGTGTCAGTCCAGACTGTTGAGGGCCTTCTTCTTTTATGCTGACCCTCTACTTGGCCAAGCATGATGTTCTCCAGAAACTGTCCTCTCTGGTTAACAGTCCAGTGTATGTGAGGCCGAGTCTCATCATCCTCACTTCTAAGGAGCAGAAGTGGCTGTACTTTCTCCAAGACAGATTTTTGTTTTTCTGGTAGTCCATGGTACTTCCCGATATTCTTTTCTGGTGCCATAATTCAAATATGTTCTATTCTTCTTTGTTCTTACTTTTTTTTCCTAGTCAATGCTTTAAATTAGTAGTAGTAATCCATTTATTTCGGGTGGGGGCTCCTAACAATCTTATAACAATCAATCCATCATTCAGGTGTATTAAGCACACTTGTACATATGTTGCCATCATTTCCAAAACGTTTTCTTTCTACTTGAACCTTTGGTATCAGCTCCTCTTTTTTGAAAAAAATCACTTTATTGGGGGCTCATACAACTCTTAGCACCATCTATCTATTGTATGCAAAGCACATTTGTACCGTTGATACCATCAACATTCTCAAAACATTTTCTTTCAAAACATTACTTAAGCCCTTGGTGTTGGCTCCTCCTTTTTCCACTCCCACCGCCCTCATGAACCATTGATAATTTATAAGTTATTTTGTCATATCGAACACTGTCCGATGTCTCCCTTTACCCACTTCCCTGTTGTCCATACCCCAGGTAGGATGTTATATGTAGATCCTTATAGCTGGGTCCCCTTTTCTCCTTCACCTGTTTTTACTCATTTATTGTCCAATTTTCACATGCACACAAGGTAATCAAAAACACCAGCATTTGGGTCAGGTGCACCTTAGTCCTCAAATTAATATTCTTGGTATTCAACACTTTAAAGAAAGCTTGTGTAGCAGACTTGCCCAATGCAACACACAGTTTGAATTCTTGACCATTGCTTCCATAGGCATCGATTGTGGATCCAAAGAAATATGATATTCTTGACAACGCTGATATGTCCTGTTTATCATGATGCCATCTATCAATCCAGTTGTGAAGATTTTTGTTTCCTCCACATTGAGTTGCAAGCTATACTGAAGGATGAATTCATCTGGCAGTTTGCTGTTCTGATGTGGCTTTTGTTTCTCCTATTTTAAACTACTATATGAAGCGATAATTATAAATCAGTGTTGATGGGCATGCAATGCACAAAGATGTAATTTGTAGACAAGAACAGAACAAATAAGGGGGTGGGAATGAAAGTATATACGAATAAAATATTTAGTTTTGAAAATGATGAAGGCAACAAACGTATGAATGGGCTTGACACAATGGATGGATAGATGGATTATGATGATTTGTATGAGTCCCCAATAAAATTATTTTAAAAAGAAAAAATAAAATATTTAAAGAAATTGGCAAACCAAAAACTCATATGAATATGTAAGTGACTCAAAATAACCAAAACAAACTTGGAAAATAGAAGGAGGTCTTAAAACACTTATGAAAAAATTGACTAGAAAGAGATGGACTTTTTCAAAGAACTTTTAGAAGCCCCTTTGCAAAAGTAAAGTTAGAAGAATTCCACTTCCAATTTTTACCACAAAAGTACAATAATTAAGGCAGTGTGGTAATAGCATAAGTATAGCTATAAAGATCAAGAGAATCAAACTTAAATCAATGCTCATCTTTATGGTTGTGGGAGTTAGGGTTTGTGTCAACTTGGTTGGATCAAGATCCTCAGTAGGTGCAGATCACAGCCTGATGGTGATTCTGTGTGTGTGCGCACGCGCGTGCATATGTGTGTCCTATTTCACACCTATAAAAAGACACTTTAGAGTTTCTGTCTCTCCCTCTCCCTTCTTCCCTCCTTCCTCCACATCCCCCCACCCTTTGCCTTGTTCTTCCTCTGGCCTAGATCCTGCACCTTGCTTCTTAGGACTTGGGCCTGCCATATAGCCTGCCAAACCTAGGAGCTATTGGCATTGTGCAGTCATGTAATCTAGTCTGTCGGTCTGGAGCCTAGCCTGACAATCAACAGACAGCCAATGAGACCTCTGTGTGGGCATGGCTTTCTCTGAGAAGTCTGGGAAATCTGGCCTTATTATCCCCTTGGAGGTGAGAGAATTAGGGGTCAGTCCCTTGAAGATGCTTTACTCACATCACACAAGGCTGACTCCCTGTGAGTCAGATTAAGCCACATGGGCTTACCCTGGTGGAACCACACCTCTGAAGCAGGAAAACCCACATGGAGACCCCTGCCAACGCTGAGATGATCGAGAAGCCCCAGAGAGGCCCTGTCAGAGCTGATATACCTCCACTGAATATACAAGACTGCACCCACTGGCCTGTGATTGTCCTGGCATCATTGTATGTGCTTCGGTGGGTATGAAGAGAACTTATGGATTGGTATCGGATAGATGTACTAATATCGGACTTATGAACTTGGACTGGATTGAGTTAGGATGATTTCTGAATGTTCCATTCCTTTTGTATATAAGCCTCTCCCTTATATACATATGCATTTTTATGAATTTGTTTCTCTGCTCTACCCAGACTAACACAAGCATCCTGACATCTTGTCTGCCAATCTGCTAGACTTAGCCTCCTTGAACTTGCCCCCCGATTCTTCTTCCTGCTTCCTGCTTCAGTAGGCAGCAGCTGCATGAGTCAGTAAGGGCCTTCAACTTAGTATCTGAATCATGGATTTGAATTGCATCAGGCTTCCCCACTCTGCAGCTGAGTAAGATGCCTTCTCGATATAAATTTCTTTCTTATACCTATGTGTGTATTGCTGGTTTTGTTTCTCCAGAAAATCTGGCTTAACACAATGGTCACTTGATTTTTGACACAGGCAATTGAAGACAATTCAACAGGCGAGTCATTCAACTGATGGTGCTTGAACACTGAATGCTCATATATTGAAGAATAAAACTGCACCCCTACTTGGTTTGAAACCACAAGCTGCTCCTCAGGAGAAAGACAGGCTTTCTGCCCCCACAAACTGTTACAGACTCAGAAACGCACTGGGGGCAGATCCTCCCTGGTCTTTCGGCTTGGTCTGAGTTGGCATGGACTCAAGAGCAGGGAGTCTGCGGTTTTCCCTGTGTTTTCTAAAAACATCCTTATTGGGACATAATCCCAATATACAACTCAATGTTCAATTATATCAGGAAGAGCTGTTCACTCATTACCACAGTCAATTTTATAACATTTTCTTCTTTCTTGTATGCCTTGTTATTAGTTCTCCATTTCCCCTGAGACTCCCCTGCTCTGCTCCCAATGAACCTTAATCCAATTTCTGTCTCTGTATGTTCACCCCCTCCTAGATCTCAGATACAGAAAAACATACAAAAACACAAAAAGCAATTTCAGGGATCTACATATGACCTCCTCTCTGAGGTACAGACAACAGGGGGGTGAGTGAAGGGACACAGTGGACAGCGTACAATATGAAAAGGTAATAACAATTTGCAAATTATTAGGGGTTCATGGGGAGGAAAAGGAGAGGAGAAATATGGGGAGCTGGAATTTTAAAAAAAAGAACTAGAGGAAAGGGGGGAAGAAGAGCTTATACCAAGGACTCAAGTAGAAAATATTTGGAAATGAATAGGGCAGCATGTGTACAAATATGCTTGATACAAATGATGTATTGAATGTTGTAAGAGCTTTAAGAGCCCCCAATAAAATCTATATTTAAAAAAAACACAAAAAACAAAGTCAAGGACGCTAAAAACAATAACAAAATTAAGTAGAGAAAAAACAACATTGGAAAGAAAACAGAAAATATTAAAAACTAGAACTATAATTTGAGTCAAAAGGAGAGTCAAAAATCAATCAGATGGCAAAGTGTTAAATTGTAACCTCACTACATCTACCACAGTCCACTTTCCAGTGTGGTAATAACGCTATTCACATCTCTAGTTTATTCACATCTACGTTTAGAGGGCAGGTGAGATTTTCTTACTCTGCGCCATGTATAAAAAGTAACCAAAAGCAAACCAAAAACCTATATATAAAAAGAAAAAGTGGGAGTAATTCTATTCTCTAACACATGTAACAACAGAATAGGCAACTCCAAAGAGACGTAATGTAGAAAAATGGTTTTCAGATGAGGAAGAGAAAGTGATTCCTTATTTCTCGTGGGTTTCTTTTGGGGGTTAATTAAAATTGTCTAGAATAGGGTAATAGGGATAGCTGCATAAGTAGGAATACGCTAAGATCCACTGAATTGTATGCCTTTAAAGGATGAGTTTTATTATATTTGAATAATATCTCAGCAACAAAAAAAGGCCACTTGCCTTTTAGACATGTGTCATTCAGCTACCTCCATTTCCTTGTCACTGCACACCTCTGACCATAAATACCATACTACCTCATCCCTTTTGTGCCCTGAAGATTTTAGAATCTCTTCACTGTAATGTCTATGTTTGATTTCCTCAGCTTCCCAACTCTCCCACTCTCAGTTGACGACCTGCACTCTTGCTGATAGGAAATGAAACCATACATACACTCTTCCTGAAGACTCTCCCATGCACTTTACAATCCTCTCTTCCATTGTTGGACTGCTTCCTCTCTCCCTAGGTGAATCTATTCCTGGTGCCCTTCCCACACCTGCCCAGGCTCCAGGATCTTGCTCCATCTTCAAACTTCTGATTTTGTATCTTCAGCCTCCCCACTTTTGATGAATCCTTCATTTATATCATGCTAGAAATAAGTGTAGTAGAGTATTACAAAAATTTACTATTAGGATTCCATTTTTTAGTAGTTAAATCATTTCATGACAACGTGAAGTGT
Organism: Nesogale talazaci; assembly: GCA_004026705.1. Lineage (NCBI taxonomy): Eukaryota > Metazoa > Chordata > Mammalia > Afrosoricida > Tenrecidae > Nesogale > Nesogale talazaci. The sequence continues at coordinate 6,873 of PVJH01006945.1, forward strand.
AGGGGTGAAGTCTAGTCTATTAATCAGGTCACAGCCTGATAGTGCCTTCTTGTGGGCATGAGACCTCCTCATAAAGAGGTTCTTGGGAACCTCCCCCTCCCCAGCCCTCTGTTTCACCTTCCTGCTGGTAAGTCACTCAGAAATCTACTGGCAACCTGCCAGACCCCTGGAGATGTGCCCACTACCATTGGATTCACAACACTTTGCATCTGCCCCCTGGTGATGTCTTTGCATTCTGCATCATTGCATGTGACTTTGCCACTCTAAAGAGAGTCTGAAGGACTAGGAACAGACTTATGGAGTAGTACCAGACATACAGACTCGAGTTGATCTGAACTGGGATATTTACTCAATATGTAACTACTTCTTGATATTAACCTCTCTCTCTTCTACGTATCTGAATGCCTCTGGATTTGTTTCTCTACTCAAACCAGCTGTGTTAGGATTGACTAGGGAAACTAATCCAGGGACATTAATATATGTGTATGAGAGAACTTTATATCAAGAGCAGTTGTATATTGAGAAAATGTCACAGTCCAATCCAGATCGTCCATATCCAATATTAGCCCATAAGTCTGAAAATAGTCCACAAATTCCTCTTCAGACTCACATAGTGCATGTAATGTTGCCGAATGCAGGAAGCTCACAGGCTGGTAGGTGAAAAGTCTTGTGGATTCAGTGGTGGAAGCAGTTCAGCACTGACGTGGGTCTCCAAAAGACTCCTACAGCCCTCTGAGTGCTCTTCAACAGGAAAATGAAGAAGAGTTAGAGAGCTTTTGCAAGTCTCAGCTAAGTCTCCACATGGTTTTTCAACAGGAAGAGGAAGGGAGAAAAAGAGAGAGAGAGGAAGTTCTCAGAATCCTCATTAGAAGGCTATGACCACTAGGAGGCATCATCAGTTTGCTATCTGATTGACAGACTTCACTCTTAATACTCTCAAGTTGACACAAGACTGTGCAACTACCACACTGGCATAACCCACAGTTCACACATACACAGGTTTATGCCAAATAAAGCATGATTAAACGTATCTCTGAGTCAGTGCATAGCTGCAGATAAGTTCTCTCAGTAATATACTTGTCTTAATCACATGAGGGTGCCTTTAAATAAAAAGGTCCAATAAAACAGTGGCTTCTGAGAGGATTTGCTGGTTTATATTCAAGGCAGAAACTTCAACTCAAAAAGGTTACTACAACTGTTTTGTTTTGATTCCAAAAGACCAATCATGGTGGGTTTTCTCAAAGGACACATGACAGTTATGGAGCTTATTCTGAAGATTTAAGAAAATTGAAAACTGCATCAGTAATAAGTAGCCCAAAGAGTTGTGGCTGGAGATTTTTTTCTTTCTATCACAGTGCAGCTATTCATTCTTCAAAGGCACCAAGAGCCATTCTCTGGAGATTTCTTTGAGAAACCTTTAACCATTCACCCTATAGACTTGCCCCCGTGGACTTCTTTTTGTTGCCCAATTCAAGTAATATTCCAAAGGAACACAATTTGAGTTTCTTAAACATGCTCAACTGTTGTTTGACATGATATAAAAGGAAGAGCATGGACTTATTTGGGGAAAGTTTACAAAGCTGGAAACACTCTTCAGACGTGCATTGATCTAGATGGAGGATATCTCTGGAAACAAAATTGTCATGGGTTCTTTTTAAAGAATCATTTTATTGGAGGCTCATACAGCTCTTATCACAATACATATATCCATCCACTGTGTCAAGCACATTTGTACATTTGCTGTCATCATCATTAGTTTCTTTCTACTTGAGCCCTTGGTACCAGCTCCCTCATGAATTATAGGAACAGGTCCAGCATGCAGGAAAGTGAGGGCGGCCGAATCAACCAATTGTGCACACAGACTCTGGAGACCAGGCTCTATAGCACAGATCTACCTCTATTACAGCTTTTGCAAGGCTTACATATGTTTCATCGACCAATCTGATAACTTCTTTCACATACTTCCTGGTCCCTTATAAGGTTACGGGTTTGCAATATGAAAAACAATAGACCCACACTGAGGACTATGTAAATGAGGTGTTTCTGGCTGAGTTATGTAAATGAGATGTAGCTGACTGAGCTAGCCCATCCCATTGTCTTACAGGACTAATTCGTCCAATCACATTACAGGACCAATCATCCAACTGCATTATAGAAAACTATCGTCCAACGGTATTACAGGATCTTACCATCCAATTACATTACAGGGTCTTAGTTGTGCTATGAGGAAGCTAGCAGCATTCTGATAGGCGTGTTTCAGAGGTTTAAAGCAGAAGGTAGTCAGGTGAGCTGGACTGGGGTCTTATTGCCTCAAGACTGGAGTTCTTTCCAGCAGTCATGAAAACATGGGATATCCAGCAGCTTCTACCTAACTCAAGACCAGAATATTCCGAAAGACTTGAAAGCATGGGTTCCAGCTACCTAAGGGTTTGGATTACTACCCAGCAACTTCAAGATCACTCCAGGAGATGCAACAACATCCTGAGTTTTTTACACCTTCCCTAGATCCTGCCAGGAATGCCCCCACAATGAACCCTTGATAATTTATAAATTGCTATATTTTTTCATGTCTTACACTGACCAATGTCTCCCCTCATCCACTTTTCTGTTGTCCATCCCCCAAGGAGGGGGTTATATGTAGATTATTGTAATCACTTCCCCTCTTGTCCCCCCCACCTTCCTCTTATCCTCCTGGTATCGCTACTCTCATTAATGGTCCTGAGGGATTTATCTGGCCTGACTTTGCTGTATTTCCAGCTCTTATCTACACCCAGGTACATGCTCTGGTCTAGCCAGATTTTTAAGGTAGATCTTCATGTTTTAATATTATTGTTTAATAGAAGTTTGGTGGATTTTGTATCAATACCTTACTTATGCATGCATGGATCTCCATTTGATAACGGGTCCTCTTTGACTTACTGCTCTGCCCTCTATTTTCAGGCAAAGTGCTCAGAGTAATCAGAGTTAGTCTAATACATTTAATTCACTCTCAACTCCCTCAACTCTGGCCCCAGTTCCCATCCTCTACATACCTTAAAGATCACCAAATGACATCTTTTACTAGTTAACACAATAAATAGTTTTTGTGCTTTATTTTTCTTCTCTATTGCTCTGTTGTATGTGATATTAATTATTCTACCCTGATTAGAGCACAACTCTCTTATTTTCTATGATATTACATTCCCACCGGTTCCTCCCCTGTGTGGCTATCCATTCTTGCATGGCTTGCTAAGGGGGGTCCTTTTGCTCAGCATCCATCAGTGTCCAATATCGTGTGTGCAGGGTCCTTTCTGAATGGTGCATTCTTTTGCTCAGACTTTTCTCCCTGGATGATCTTGTGGTTTGTTATATGATGATGACTACTAATTGTATCTCTCTTATCTAGAACTCTCTATTAGGCCGTAGACCCACATAGTTAACTATCTATTAGGTAATCTGTCTAGTCATCCTGTGCTGCTTTTGTTAGGAGCCATCAAGGTAATTCTGACTCATAGTGACTCTACACAGAACAAAAACACTCCTCAGTCCTGTGCATCATCATAATTGTTCTTGTGTGAGTGAGCCCATCAATGCAGTTACTGTGCCACCTCATCTTGTCAAAGGTCTTCCTCTTTTTCACTTCCCCAGTACTTTACCAAACATGATGCTCTTCTCTGGGGATTGGTCTCTCATGACAACATGCCCAAGTTATGTAAGACAAAGTCTCTCCATCCTTGCCTCTAAGGAGCATTCTGGTTGTACTTCTTCCAAGATACTTTGTTCTCTTGACAGTGCATGGTACTTCACCTGCACCATAATTCAAGTGTATTAACTCTTCTTCAGTCGTCTTTAGTCAATGTCCAACCTTCACATGCCCGTGCTGCTGTTGTTATTGTTAGGTGGTGCCATTGAGCCAGCTCCAAACGCTAGTGACCCCATGCACAATAGAATGAAACACTGCACAGGCCTGTGCCATCCTCACAATCATGTATACGCCGGAGCCCATTGATGCTGCCACTGTGTCCCTCCATGTCATTGAGGGCCTTCTTCTTCAATGCCCACCACTTTACCAAACACGACGTCCTTCTCCAAGAACCCGTCCCTCCTGACAACACATCTAAAGTATGTAGGATGACATCTTGCCATCCTGGCCTCTAAGGAGCACTCTGACATTACTACTTCCAGTACAGATTGGTTTTTCCATTTAGCAAGCCAATATGAATATGAAGAAACTGAATATACCAAGGCTGAGTCAGGCACTCATTAGTCCTCAAAGTAACATCCTTGCTTTTCAATACTCTAAAGAAATCTTGTGCAGCGAATTTACCCAATGCAATGTTCTGTTTGATTTCTTGTCTACTGCTTCCATGAGTACTGATTATTGATTTTAGTAAGGTGAAATCCTTGACAATAGCAATCTTTCTTATGTTTATCATGATGTGAAACAGGTCCAGTGGTGAGAGTTTCGGTTTCCTTTACAGTGAATTACAATCCACACTGAAGGCTGAAATCACTCATCTTCATCAGCAAGTGCTTCAACTCCTCCTCATTTTCAGCAAACAAGTTTGTGTTATCTTAATAGTGAAGCTTGTTATTAAGTATTCCGATATGTGTAACCCTATAACTTCCCATATGGCATCATATGTGTAAGTGAAATTTGATATATCCCGAACAATGTTCCTCACCTCAGTTGATTATATTCATTAATAATACAAGTTAGTATTCATTAATAACAAAACTGGGGACAAGAGGAAAAATCAGGAAAGACTGAGAAAAGATTGAAGCTGCAGGGGATTTCATCTTGCTTGAACCCACTATCAATGCCCACAGTAGCAGCAGTCAAGATATCCAAAACCTCATGCCTGTGAGTAAGTCTGCTGCCTGGGTCCTTTAGAAAGTGTTGAAGATCAAGGACCTAAGCCATCATATTTTCCTTACTTCATGTGTATAGGAAAGTTGGCTATGAATAAGGAAGCAAGAAGAAAAAGCTATGCTTTTGAACTGTGGTGGTGGTGGTGAAGAACCCTGAAAGTATCATGACTGTCAAAAGAACAAACACATCTGTCTTGGAAGAATCGAAGCCAGAATGCACTCTGGAAGGCAGGGTGGCAAGACTTTGTCTTGAGTACATTGGACATATTATCAGGAGAGACCAGTCTCTGGGAAAGAACATCATTCTTGGTAAAGTGGAAGGGCAGCAGGAAAGTGGGAGACCTCAAAGAGATAGGCTGACATAATGGCTTCAACAATGGCTCCCACATAGCAATGTTTTGTTGTCATTCATCCTGTGAGTCAGAAGCAATTTGACACCAACTCTAACGACTGCAACAACATAGCACCATTAATAAAGACACTTTCGTCTTTCTCACCTCACATTGGGCATCCATTCTAAACAGCTTATATGAAAAAAGGACTTTTTTAATCTCCATTTGTCACTCTAATACGACATTAGGGCAAGAACTGGTGGTCTCCTTTTGGCTAACAGTGTCTTGCTCAAATTCATCCCATACAGATGCTGGCAATAACTTTCTCTTTCTCTTTGCTTTTAAAGTTATACTTTTTATTGATTATCTATCACCTATTTCAGTATATCACTTTTATTCACATAGTGAGCATCTATTTTGTGCCAGACCCTGAGAGCAATGCAGACAACAAATCCACACATAACAGAGTATATGTAAGGGGAAGTGTAATCCCCTTACATAAGGGTCACAAGGAAGTGATGAGCCAGTCAGGGTGCAATATGACACTGATGAAATGTGCAAATTTCCTCTAGCTCTTGAATACATTTTATTCTAATTTTCATGGGATGCACACAGAAGAATGTCTTAGACTCTTCTTTTGAATGTTTGTTCTGTAAAACAGTGATCAAAATATAGACCCAATTCTCCAGAAGAGATTATATGTTTGGCTACAAAGCAAGGTTCCACACATTTTTAAATGTTGAGACATTGCCAGCCATCCTCTCAGATCACAACATTGTAATATTATAAACCAATGGTAGAAGCATCAAGTTAAAAAATGAAATACATAGACATTGACTAATATCCTGCTTTAAGGTTGGTGGCTAATAAAAGAAATAAACAAAATTGATAAATTCCTTGAAATAAACAAGAATGAAAATAAGACATACCAAAACCTTTGAGACACAGCAAAAGCAGTACTCCAAGGTAAATGAATAGCTATATATACATATATATGTGTATATATCCCAATACATATAAATATATGAACCAAAATCAACACTTTAAACTTATATCTTCATCAAATAGAAAGAGAGCAGGAAAAATCAGCCTACAGCTATCAGAAGAAAAGAAATAACAAAGACCACATTAACTCTCAAATCAGTTCACCACTCTTTATTCTTCACAACTATTCATCACCCACAGGATGAAGTCAAAAAATCCTCTCTTATGTCAAATAAATCCCAATACCCTACAAGGTGAAGGGTTGTCCATGACTCCACTACTTTCATTGCTTTTCAATGAGATTTTGTATTTTCAGTCCAGAGGCTGGCATCAGCCTAGAGTTCTCCTCTGCTCCCCAAATCCCAACACACACACACACACACACACACACACACTCACCTTTCTCTGTGTCACAGAGGTGAGCCACGGAACCTGGTTAATTCCTCCTCAGTCTTTATGATGCTTCTTAACATTTACCTTCTCAAGATAGAAGACCTCCCCAGATTCCCCACGCTTTATTCATTCTTAAATGAGTTAAAGAGCTACTATGCTCTTTAATATTCCATGCATATATCACTCATTATATCTAGTATGCTAACCCTTAACAACCCATCTCCTCTATTAATTTGCAAGCTCCAGGAGAGGAGCGCTCCTATCTGGTTAATCACCATTCTTACACAGGGCCTGGACCAAGGAAACACCCAATTAGTATGTGTGGACTAATGGAATAAACCCAGAGACAACAAATTATGTTGCTGCATGCATCCTTGACTGGATTAAGCAGACCGACAAAAGAATGACTTTCAATAGACACCTATGTCCATTTTTTTTCCACAATTGTACAAAGTTAGAAATGGTCTAGGGGTCGAAACACCAAGACTTTGATTAGAAGACCTGGGCTGTGTACCTACTTTGGGAGCAAAGAGCTGAAGCCACAGTCACCCACTTTCTATGTAGGATTTGGGGACAGTGGTTACCAAAAGAACAGAGGTTTTCTTCCTGAAGAGAGTAAATTAAGGTTGCATAGGAAGAAACAATAATTGAGTACTTATTTTTCCTAACATTTCCTGTATCTTTATGTGTGTACCTCTTATCTTCTCCATTAGCAAGTCAGCACTGGAGGACAATATCTATCATCCCCTTGTAATTCCTTACAGAGTTCTGCAAGTTGCCCCCACACACAGGGACCCCATACTTTGTGTACTGATTGACTCGTGGGCTGGTCATTAGAGACAGCATCAGTAACGTGGGGTTGGTCAGTCACGGTGGCTCTAAGGCAAGCCTCACAAGATAGATGGAGGATTTGCATGGGGAATATGTTCTTTCACTGCACCAGATAGTTATTGGGTCAATAGTTTTCAGGGTTACCCGATTTCAAATGTGAATCAAGTACTTATCGATACTATGTGGCAAGGAGAAAACGTATACTATCGGGGGCAATTGTTCATGTATTCCCATTCATCTGTCATTCAAGCAGCTGAATTTCAGTCCCATAAACTGAACACCCAAGTCATAATAATCATACTACTAGTAATATGTCATTTCATTTGGGCTTTAAATCAGCCCTCTGTGCAAACTAGGATTTGTTATTCCCATTTTATGGGTGAGGAACATGAAGCTCTAGATATGCATGGGCTTTACTCCAGGTAGCAGATCAAGGATTAGAACCCATGGCCCCTGATGCCCACACCATAGTTCTCACTGAGACACCACTCCTCCTCCTCCCTTGCCAGCCTCCAAAAACAAAGCAATAGCATTCGTTTAAAACTTTTCACATTACAATGCCATTTCACTCACACAAGCTCATTTTACTCTGACAGCAATCTGTGTGATGGATATCACTTCCCTTTGTGGGAAAGGGCTGCCAGATCAGAGATTATGACTCTGACTAGACTAGAGAGGTGAGTTTGAGAGAGAAGGTATTGCTTGACCAGTTGCTATTTCCCTTAAAAATATATTACTGTGTCCAGCTTCTGTTGAAAGATCCAGACAAATGCCAGGCCCTGCTGTTTCTGATCATTAATCAAATGCACAGCACGATCATCACAGAAGCTTTCCTCCTCAAGCATTCTCTCAAAATGAATTCGTCCTTTCATCTAAATGTAAGCCCTCAGCCATCATTCTTACAGATAATTGTCTATTTGCACAAACCAAATTTCTGACCTTTTCAAATTTTCATCAGTCTTGCAGATGCTGGGCCACCACTTCATGTGTGTGTCTGAATCTTTCAATGTCAGCCAACAACTCTTTTTCTTGACCCACTTAGGCTTCTTTTTACGTGTCAAGTATCTCATTTGAGGATTTGTTTAACCTCAGAGTGAATTTGGCATGCGTTCCTTGCTCTTGATAATAGCCAATCATTTCCCACTATCATGAAATCAAACACTTGTCTTTGCTGTAGCTGTAGCACCAGACAGATCTGCTGACCTTGGGCGTCCTATGTAAGATAGGTTGCTTTTCTGCCAAAATCTAACTGTTCCCAATCCACAAGCAATGAAGGAAGTCATTCTCCTTACTTTGGATCACACTGTGCTTTACCTTTTGCTATCAGAGAATGCTGGGGTTAGAAAGGAGCAAACAGAATCCAACTTCGGGGGGTTCAAATGGTTGTTTGCACTTGACCAGTAACAAAAAGTTCAGCTGTTGGAACTTAGAGGACAACACCACTGAAAAAAATGATGGTGAGCTTCTGTCAAGATCATGATTAACACAGGCACACACAACCCAGTGAAGCAGTTCTAATCTGCAACACAGGAGACTGTCATGAGTTCTAATCAACTCCAATGCCATCAACAACTGGTGAATAAAGGTCTTACAGATGAAGAAAATTAAGTATTTGGCAGAAAATGAAGCTTTGAAGTGACAACAAGGCCTGCAACATTACAAAAGGGTCTTTCCCTCAATGTTATTATGAGTGATAATTTAGGGACATCTTTATCTAATTCTGAGCTTCCTCTTACCATCATTCTTCACCCACCTCAACCCTATCTTATACGTTCTCACACTAGTTTCTTCTTTAATAAACAAGATGTGTTCATTGATGTTCTCTTTAGTTTTCATATAGCAGAAACTGCTGTAGGCTTGAGCTCAGGACATCCGGACATGGTGCTCATTTTGCCACAAGCTATCTTCAGAAAACTGGAAGCCTCTATGATTCTCTACTTCCTAGTCTTTAAGACAAAGATGATGCACTAGTCTTCACAAGGTTGTTAAGGCAAGTGTGTGTGTGTCTGTGTAACATGATGTTTTTAGATAATGTATGCAATAGAAGACCCCACTACTACTGCTACCACAACCGCCTCTAGAGGCCTACTACAAACTGAAGAGGGATACAATGTGTCTGATATTTGGGGGACTCAAGGTGAAGAACAATTATTGTTTAAAAGAAAATGCCCAGGGTCTTTGACCATCTTTCTCTTTAGAGAAGTGGACCTGGGTCAAAAAGGGATGAACATGGAGCAACTGGCACTGCCCTTTTTCTGCCATTGACAGAGCCACCTATGCAGATGATGTGTAGAGAAGATAATGTCTTTTCTGCATCGCTGATAAAGAGATACATCTATCATGCTGTCTTTGGGAGATTGTGTGTTAGTGTGTATGTGTGTGTGTGTGTGTGCATTCGCACCCAGGGCTGATGAGCCAGAAGAATGAAGGATATATATCTTCACCATCACCATGGTTACTATCATCCCTTGAAGGACCAGAGCCCCCTCCACTATTAGACATTGAGTTCCTGTTGGGAGAAGTGATGAAAGCAAGAGTGGGTAACTCCTACTTAAAGAGTGTGAGTTTTCATTTTTAACAGGTATAACTGTTTGCTTTTGATGTTGGACAACTGAAGACACTGTCTCTCAGAAAAGGGGTAAGGAAGAGATGACAAGCAGAGCGAGTGAAGTTAGGGATAAGGGTGTGCCAAAGGGAGACCCCAGGGTAGAGTTTTTTGGTTCATTTATGTAATAGAAATACATAGTATGTAATATTACATATACAAAATATGTGATAGAAAGTTTTAAAACCTCCCTGGCCTCGAGTCCATTCTAGCTCACAGTGACCCTTTAGGACAGGGAAGCGCTGCCTCTGTGAGTTTATGAAGCAGTGACTCTTTACAGGAGGAGAAAGCTTCCTCTTTTTCCAGTGGAGTCACTGGTGATTTGGAGTTGCTGGCCTGTGATTAGCAGCCCACAGTGTAACCCCCTAAGAATAGGTTCACTTTTATCTGCTAACTCTGTAATTACATACTGCCCCCAGCCCTTCAATCCAGCAGCCCTGTATGTCAGGTGAGAAGGAGCAGGGCGGCAGAGGGAAGTGCAATCTTGACTTTCCCCAAGTCTTCCCTCTTCTGAGGTGCACAAGGCTGTCTGATCACTGGGCAGAAGGGAATAGCAGCCCAAGTTTCAGGTGACAATGGCACTGAGATGGCACTTGAGTGGAGGAAGCAGTCACACAAGGTAGAAGTGGATGGCAGTGACAACTTAGGAGCAGCTAATCATCAAATCACCTTTTCTCCAAAAATGATGGCTTGAAAGAAAATGCCAGAGTCGTCACAGGAACGGCGACTCTCTCAGATGCAGAGAGTGATCCAGATGCCGGGTATGTATGTGACAGTCCTCTGTGATACTGGTAGGAGAGCTCATGAGAGCTGCAACATCATCCTTTCTATGACTCCCACCCCTCAAACCATTGCAACCTAATTGGCAGGTGCAACCACCTGCTCCCACCTTCTTCTGCAGCTTCTGCCCCTCACAGTTCCAAGAATGCTACGTTGGCCCTGCTAAGATAGAAGAAACAGCCAATTGTGAGGTGTAGGTCGCTCCCCCAATTTGCCCATCTCAGTCACTGGGCATGGCCAGAGGACTTCTGGGCAGTTCTCTATTCCTATCTCAGGCGACCTTGCTGTTTCCCGCTGCTCAGAATAACAGTGTACATCAATTATTATAAAATAGCTCCTGTCCCTGGGCTCCCAATACCACAGCACCTCTCGGGAGCAATAAACAGTGTGCTGATCTGAGACAATTATTGCACTCCCTCTTGATTAACCTCTTTGAAAATCAAGCCACAATCCCCCAGAGTCGCACGTCCCTCCTTGGAGCAGAGCCTTGAGCAGTCTCTTGGGTCTCTCGAGGCTTCCAACTTCACCTTTGACAAACCTGAATAAAACCTCTGCAATGTCATCTGACTCCTTGTCAGAAAACGGCACCAAGGAATCATGGGCTTCACTGAGGTCAGGGAGCTGGGTCAATAGCTCTCACCCCTCCATCATAAGAGGCAAGCTATATCCTCATCTCTGGTGGCAGGGGGTCAGAAGATGGAGTCTCAAGTTCCTAAATCAAGAAACGACAACATGCACATTATTTGGAAGTATGGAAATGCCCTCCCTTCAAACTCAAGCCAGCGAGAGTCGCGAGTTGTTATCTCGAGCGAGCCTATTTGGGAGCAGGAGAAGGGGCGAGCAGAGCACTGTTTTTCACTGGGAGCACCTGCAGAGGGCTGTATTTCTAAGCCATGGGTATGAATTGATGTTTAGTGCTCTTTCACATAAAGGTAATTATCACTCGACGCCAGCCTCTGCGGCTGTAGGTTTTACACGGAGTGCTAGGAGATTGGCTGGGAGATTTGGAGCTGCAGGCCTGGATCCCCAGCTGATCAGAAGAGGAGAATGCAGGAAGACTCTGGAGCTGGAGCTCCACGCCCTTCATTGAACAAAACTCCCGCATTCCACGGAGAAGTCACCCGATATCTCAGGATCTCACTCTCCTTATCCATAAAAGGGGGGTGAATCATAGTACCTAACCCATAGGAATGTTGTCAGAAATACACAGGCTAATATATGTTAAGCACATAGATAAGAACATATGCTTATTTTCCCATTCTACCATCCCAACGAAAATTAAAGTTTATTTTGAAAAACATTTATGTGGATAGAGAAAATTTTGATGAATCTGAACCCACAAGGCATATCGAGAGGAAGGAAAATTTTGAGGTAAACAGGGAGGCCTCTGGAGGAGCAGAGATTCCACAAAGCACCTGACATTTCCTGGGAAGTCCATTCAAGACCTCCATGGAACACTGACAGGTCGTGATGCCAAGAAGTGAGTGGAATTGTCACACTGGGCACAGGACCAAGATGCTGTCTTAGATGCCATGAGAAGAAACCACTAAAGCCACCTATGGGGGCTGACCAGACATCTGGAAAGAAATCAGCATGTCTCAAGATCCTAAGAGAATCCTGTAACAAAAAATAAATGAAAAACCAAAAATCACTGAATATTGGTGCAAAGTAAACATAAAAAAATAACTCTCCAACCAAGGAGAGACCTGTCATAGGGTTTCAGGGGGATGTTTGTGAAACAAGAAAGTAAAGAAAATTCACATATAGAGCTAATGCTGATTTATAAATGAAATACAAAGCGCTATGAATTACATGGGAATGAGAGTTAATTTTACATTGGTGACTCCATAAGAGAACCAATTAGAGATCATTACTTTTTATTAACTAAAGATTTGGACATGAAATATATATTTGTATCTTTAGTAGCAGAATACACACAGCAGAAGAGAAAACCAAAGAACTGGAGAATAAATTTGTAGCAAGTATCCAAAATTACCCAGCATTGAGTAAATTTAAAGTTATGGTAGCTCATCAAATATTTTAATTAGTTATCATTGATTACAAAACTCCAAGAGTGATAATTTTATAAAAGGGCAAAGTGCCCAATATGATCCCAGTTGTGTGATATAAGAATTCTTGGCACTAAGACAAATAAGCATCATATGACACACTGATAAAGACATATCACAAGAACGGTTCTCTTGCCAAAAATGCTTAATTTCAATCGATTCACAAAAAAATACCACATAAACCTAAACTGAGGGACACTCTACAAAAATAATTTGCACAGATTCTTAAAAAACATCAAAGTCAGGAACAGCAACAAAATTCCCAGAAATTATCTGGGATTGACACAGAAAGTTACAACAATTCAATATGGAATCTTGAATTTGATGCTGGAAAGAAAAGAACGTGAATGAAAAAAAACATGAAATTTAAATAGAGTCTGTAAATTAGTATTGTATCATGGTTAATTTCCTGGTTCTGATCATTGCATTATGGTCATGTAAATGGTTGACATTTAAAGGAAGCTACTTAAAAGACACAATAGCATCCTATGGATCAATTTTTCTGTAAACCTAAAACTACGGAAGTTTTATTTTAACCACTTAGAAGAGTACCTAGTTGGTGGGAATGGTGGTACTGGGGAGGGGGGGGGGCATGGGAGGGTAGAATAGAAAGGGGGAACCAATTTCAGGGATCTACATACAACCTCCTCTCTGGGTTACGGACAACAAGGAAGAACAATAAATGGTTATTGTTCTTATCACTTTTAATTATTATCTAATCATTTTATTAGGCACTCTTACAGATATTATAACACTACATAATTCAATTAAATCATGCATAATTATACAATTGCTGCCACCATTAGTTTCAAAACATTTTCTTTCTTCTTGAACTCTTTGATATCAGCTCCCCTATATCCTCTCTCCACCACCCTGGCCCCCAGGAACCCTTATTATTATATGTTATTTATGTATGGTTTTTTTGGCCATATCTTACACCATCCAATACATCTGTTCATCTACTGTTCTGCTATTTTTTTCCCTTCAAGTGGGGCTATATAGTCATCATTGCTATCAGTTCCTCCTTCCCCCTCCCTCTTTCTTCCCATACCTTCAGGGAATCATTGCTCCCATTCCTAAGGTATATCTATCTTGGATTTCATACATCAAATGATCTTAATGATACAAATGAACATAAAACAGGTTCTAACAAGATTAATGAGATGAAATAATAGTAAGGGGTCCATAATAGTAAGGGGAGGAAATATTAAAGAACTAGAGGATATTTATGTGTTTCATTAGAGCTATACTTGATTGTTTGTATTTGAGTTTCTGATACCTATTCTTGTTGACACCTCATGATCACATGGGTAGTGTGCTTCTTCCATGTGCGCTTTGTTGCTTCCTTGTTAGACATCTGCTTGCTTAAATTTCAGCCTTTATCTTTTAATAGCTGGGCACCATCAGCTTTCTTCACCACATTTGCTTATGCACCAATTTTACCTTCAGGGATCAGTTTGAGAAGGTGAGCATCATACAATGCCATATTATTCAAAAAAACTATACTTTGCTGAGGTAAGATTTAGGTATGGTTGTTTTTAGAACTCACATTCAAAACCCTATTCTCCTCTTACTCTGTCTTTGTAGATTGACAGTTTGTGATATCTGCCATTTTCTTGGTGACTAGCGCTCTGAAAGTCTCCCCTAAGTCAAAGAGAGAGAGAGAGAGAGACAGAGAGAGAGAGAGAGAGAGAGAAGAAAACAAAAATAAATTTAGGGACAAACTTAGTGCTTCAAATATTCTTCATTTTCAGCAAGCAAGGTTGTGTCATAGACATATTGTAGGATACTAGAGTCTTCCTCCAATCCTGAGGCTATATATTTTTTTCATATAATCCAGCTTCTCAGATTATCTGTTTAACACACAGATAGAATAAACATAGTATAAGCATACAATTGATGTATGTATGGATCATGATGGGAGTTGTAATGAGCCCCCAATAAAATGATTTATAAAAGAAAGGAGGGGGGAAAGAGGAGCTTATACCACGGGCTCAAGTAGAAAATATTTGGAAATTAATATGGCAACATGTGTACAAATATGCTTGATACAAATGATGTATTGAATGCTATAAGAGCTGTAAGACCCCCAATAAAATCTTTTTAAAAAGAGAGAACGAGGTTTAGGGAGGGGAAATATGGGGAGCTGGTACCGGGGGACCTAGGTAGAAGGAGGATGTTTTGAGAGTGATGATGGCAACAAATGCGTAAATGTGGTCTGCATACAATTGATGTATGTATTGATCGTGATAAGAATTGTATGAGCCCCCAATAAAATGATTTTTTTTAAAGAGAAAAAAAGATACTATATTGACACCATACCTTTTCTTTTCAGACAGTGCTGTATGGCATTATTCTGTTCACTAACTTCCTCTAGGTCTTTGCACAAGTTCCACCACATGAACACAATAGAGTGGTCTGGAAGCCCTACTTCTGTAGTAGCACCCATCATTTTTTAATGTACACATTCAAATACCTTAGCATTGTTGACAAAGCACTAGTAAACAACTTCCTGAGATCAGCAGTAATATCCCACATTCCATGTCTTCTGAATATGTCTTGAGTTTATGGCAGTTCCTTGTCAATGTACTGCTGCCACCATTTAAAAAGATCTTGAGATAATTTTATTTGCACGTGATATAAATTACATTCTTCAATAATTTGCACATCCTCTTGGATTGTCTTTCCTTGGAATGGGCATACCTATGGTTCTCTTCAATCAGTTCTTTGGGTGACTATCTTCCAAGCCAGTGGTGCATCCATTTGTTAAGATAGCTCAACTCATAGTCTGTAAATGACTGGAATCTGTTTCACCAAGGGCATCAGCGTACCTTGAACTAACTTCTTCTTGATCATATGCTACTTCCTGAAATGGTTGAGTGACAACCAATTCTCTTTGGGCCAGAGACTCTGTTTCTTCCATCTTCTTGTTGCTTCTTCCTGTATCATTCACTGTTTTGTCCTGAGAACAGAGTATGCAACTCAGGGTTTAAACTTTTATTCAATTCTTTCAACTTCAGAAATGCTGAAAGTATTCTACCCTATTGACTTTTTAACATATCTTTGAGCATGTTATTATAACAGATTACTTTGTCTTCTTGAACCATCTTTTGAAATCTTGTGTTCAGTTCTTTCACTGTATTATTTCTTACCTTTGCTTTATCCTGTGTTCAAAAAAAAAGTTTCGGAACCTCTTCTGACGCCCATTTTGGTCTTTTATTTTCTTTTAATCTTGTTATGATCCTGTAATGTTGAGTTTTCTTGAGGTCTGATGTCATTCACGAGTTCCTGGTCATCAGTGTTTAAGTTGTCAAATCTGTCCTTGAGATAATTTCACAGGTGAGAGATAGTCAAGATCATGCTCTGACTCTTGTGTATTTATTTTTATTTTCTTCTGCTTCAATCTGAATTTATACATGATTAACTGATGATTTATTCCACAATTGGTCTGTGGCCTTTTTCTGACAGATGATAGTGAGCTTCTCCATTGTCTCTTTCCACAGATGTAGTTGATTTGATTCCTGTCTATTCCATCTGGTGAGATCCGTATATACAGTCACCATCTGTTTTGCTGAGAAAACATATTTGCTATGAATAAGTCATTCGTTTTGCAAAATATATTGTACAATTTCAGCATTCCTTATATCACCATTCTTTATTTCAAGTACGGATCCTTTTTCTGTCTCTGACTTTTACATTTCAATCACCAGTAATTATTATTAATGCATCTTGCTTTCATGTTTGATCAATTTCAATTTATTCATTTTGAAGATTAGTGTTTGATGTCTAAATTGAAATACCAGGGATATTGACTGGTATATGGATATTATCCTATTAATGACTGGATTGCATTTCAGAATACATAGTGAAATGTTCATTTTTGCCAATGACTATAATTTGTCATTATCCACACAGAATACCATATGGTTGTCTGATTCAAAATGGCAATATCAGTTCATTTAAGCGCAGTAATGCCTGGGTTATGGATCTTTATGTTGTTCATCGCATTTTGATGACTTCTTATTTCCCTAGACAGTGTGGCTCCACACTATGACAATTAATAAATGCTTTCAGCTGTTTCTTCTCATTGTGAGTCATGCCACAATAGCAAAGGTCCCCAAAGCGCTACTCCATCCACATCAGTAAAGTTGACTCTAATGTGAGGTGGCAGCTCTCTTCTCCAGGAATATTTTGAACCCCTGCCAACCCCCAAGGGCTCATCCTCCAGCCCTATATCAGACAATGTTGCACTCTATGCGATTCATAATGTTTTTTCAAAAGGAGATTTCAATGCCATTCTTCCGGTGTACCTTAGTCGGAAAGCTCCATTGACACCTGTTAGTCGTGGGTATCCCTGCTGGTCATTGAAGCAGACAAGAGACCAGAGAGGCTAGCAGGGTGATGTGGAAGAGGATGCCATTAGCCTGACAGGTGGCTTCTAGATACAAATCATGGAAGATGATAATGTTGAGCTTCTATTTTAATATTGGAGAAGAATATTTTTTAAGATGAGCAAAATAGGACGGTGTGACACAATAGCCCACCACCAAAGAACAAAAATGTCACTGTGAGGCCTGAACTGTCCCTGAACCTGTAATGCAGCTTCAGAGGCCACACCAGAAGGACTCGATACAGAACCCCACTAAATGAACTGGACGTTGTCTCTAACTCACCTGTGGGTCTTAGATTGAAGATTGAAACATCCTAGTGCGAGAAGAAACAAATGACTGATAGACCAAGTACAGAGAATTAGTGGACATTTCACTTTGCCTTCAGGGTGCCATTGAATGGCAGGGTGGAAATGCCATATACTTACTCCTTGAATGCCCTCCTTGATTCATTGTGACATGTATTAGTCTGGTAGGCATGGCCCTGGCATTATGAATGAATATTATTTAAAGTTTTGCTTTCTCGCCAACCCCTGTTGTTTGTGTAAATAGTGTCCAGCCACTTAAGAGTTTAATCTGTCCAAGCCAGCAAGTCATATATTATAGCTCATAGCTGACCTATATTCAGATAATTTCCTTTTCTCAACAGTGTTTTAAAATCTGTATCATTGGATAAAATAATGATACCATTAAGAGAAGCACTTTATGCCCTCAGGAAATGATTGATAATGTTCTCTAATATAAAATGGCAATGCTATCTCTAGGATGAACCAGATAGATAGATAGATAGATAGATAGATAGATAGATAGATAGATAGATAGATAGATAGGCAGGCCGCAGAAATATGAATGGATTTGGGACTCACATTTTATTCTAGCCCCATTGTAAGAACAATTATTTCTGCTTGACGGTCACCCTCATGATGAGATCACTGAAGATATGGGTGTAATGCAAAGTACGGTGGAAAACTCAGGTGGTGTCTGACTACCAGAAAAAATAACATCCAGAATCCTAGAGGCTTGTCTGCAAAACAAACAGCTATCTAAGCGAAGTGCCAACTAAATCCACAAGAAGCCGCACAAGGATTGTGAATGATAAAATCTGATTCCACAACAGGGAAGGCTAGCTGCACTTAAATGGTGAACACCTGGTTTGCAGAGCACTGTGGATGAGAGTGAAAGCTCAAAATCTGTTGGATTTTAATCCACCTATGGATTAAGTCTCTGATGAATTCCTTCTGACCATGCTGGGCAGGTGTGAATAGGCTGGTCTTCAGACAGAAAGCATTATAAAATTGATTATGGCGCTAGGTTAAATTGCAATTTCTTAATGTTTGAATGCACTCTTGACCCATTTTAAAGTTATTTCAGTTTCTTAAAAAAGTGAAAGGGAATAAAAACCTGGATTAAATCTCTGATGAGTCCACTCTGATCGTATACCAAGGATGTGAATAGTCTTGCTATCATACAGAATGTTTCGGAAAGTAGATTGTTGCAGAGGCAGTTAGGCAAACATTTAATACCAAATCATTTGATCTCTATTAGGGTCTATTTTGAATTTTTCTTAGTTTTTAATATTTTCTGCTTTCTTTCCCTTGACATTTTTCTTTGCTATTGTTGCTAGTCTTTGGTTTGGTTTTGTCGTGGTTTTCTGTATACGACATTTAGAACAGGTGAATAGGTAGAGACAGTAACTGGATTAATGGTTCCCTGAGAGTATGCCAAGGGAGGTCGAGAGGGACTAGAGAGCTACTACCAATGAGTACAAGAAAGAAGCATCTTTCTAAACTTGACTGGGGTGATAGTTATACAACTCTTCTTTATGTGATGGAAGTCCTGAATCGTATGATTTGTAAATTATATTCCAATAAAACCTTTTTGCTAGCTAGAAGAGGATAGATAGGATCCATAAGATGGATGGGTGGATAGATGGAGGTGTCTAAACCAAGCCATGAGATTTCTGCTCTCCTCACATACATGCAAAAGCTGGGCAATGACTAGGAGAGACAGATGACCAATTGAAACATTTCAACTATGGTGTTGGTGAGCACTATTAAAATTACCATGAACTGCCAGAATTATTGAATCAACAAGCCTGCCTTGGAAGAAGGAACCAGAATGTGTCTTAAAAGTGAGGATGGTGAAAATACTTTTGAAGATATTATCCCTGCAAATGGACGTCGTACTTGGTAAGATGGAGGGTCAGGGCAAAGGAGGAAGCCCTTCAGGAGAAGAACAGCCACAGGGACTGCCCCAAGGGTTGTTATCAGTAGGAAATGGCTCCGTGCCGCCTAACAGTATAATTTATAAATATTATTTTGATGCATTGTACATTTACTTAAAAGTGTAAGTAATATTGAAAAGAAAAGTAATGGTAGAGAAAGAAACCAGGAAAACCTTCTGAAGTCCGTGCTTAGTGTTGTTAGCTGCATTCAGCACCTCCCAGTCCCGCGCCACCCTCACCATTGTTCTCATGTCGGAGTCATGTTGCAGGCCCTGTGTCAAGCCCCCTTGCTGAGGGGCCTCCTCTTGTGTGCTGCTCCTCTCCTTGAGCAAGGATGATGGCCTTTTCCAGGGACTTGGCTCTCCTGGCAACACATCCAAAGGACATGAGTTGAAGTCTCATCAACCTTACCACTCGAGAAAAATCTGGCTAGCGTTGGCACCAGGAATACATAGGCTATCAGGACACAAACACAAAGGAAGCACAAATTGACAGGTGGGATATACTGAAGATAAAATACCTGTGTACATCAAAAGAATTCACCAAGAGAGTAATATGAGAGCCCATATTACTAGGAGAACATCTTTAGCAATGACATATCAGACAAAGGCCTTTATTACTAAAATCTACAATACCCTGATATCTTCCAAAAAGAACAAAACTAACTGCCCACTGAAGAGGTAGAGAATGGACTTGAAAAGAAGTTTCACAGAGGCAGGAATCCAAATGGCCAATAAACATATGAGAAAATGTTCCCAACCATTAGCCAACCATAAGAGAAATGTAAATCAAAACAATAATGAGATACAACCTAACATCCTCAAAGATAGCCCAATTCAAAAAATCAGAAAGCAACAAGGGTTGGAGGGGCTTTGGGGAGACAGGAACTCTCATCTACTGCTGGTGGACCTTTAGGTATGTACAGCCACTATGGAAATCAATTTAGCGATCTAAAATAGATGAAAATTGAGCTGCCATATGACCTAGCAATCCCCCTACTGGGCATATACCCAGAAGAGGCATGAAACAAGGCACAGCCAGACATCTGTGCTCCAGTGTTCATCGCAGCACAGTTCACAATTGCAAGGAGTTCGAAACAACCCAAATTTCCAGCAACTCACGAATGGATTAAAAAAAAACTGTAGAACATACATGCAATGGAGTATTATGCATCGCTGAAAAACAGTGACAGACGCGTGAAGCACCTCGCCACATGGGAAGAACTGGAAAAAAATTATGCTAAGTAAGTCATGCACAAGAGAACATGCACAACATGAGTCTGCTGAGATAAACTTAAAATATGCAAAAGAGGCATAGGGATAAAGTTACTGTATAGAGAAATTGCTGGGGTAAGGCCCGGATAATATAACAGGAGCCAGACCAAATCCAGGGCTACATATAGTAGCCAACTGAGGGGGCTGGGGAGATGGTGATGTGTAGAGGGGGAATGGGGTATTAACCCACCCAAGGTTGGGGGGTGGGGGGGTGGCGTATTGTTTATATCTCCAGACGGACAGAGGAACCAAACTTAAACCTGATGTTCCAGGATGTGAATGGAACATGACAGACTGAAGTGGGAAGAAGTGGAGGTTCTGAAAGCCCAATCCCAATCTCAACTATGTGGAAAGACACCCCTCCCCCCAGGGGAGTTTGCTTTGGAGGGCAGCACTGAAACTGCAGCTCAAAAGAGAGAGGCATGTCTAACCAGAGCACAGGAGAATAAATGAAGGGGTAGGAAGAGAGAGTGGAGTGTATCCTGGCCCACCGAGCCTTGAGAACGATATCCTTACTCAGAACAGCCAATGCACAGAGCGGACCACATGGCTGGCCTTACTATGAAACACAGCATTCCTAGCTGACCCAAGGCCCTACGGGGACAACAGTGGAGTAGCAGGGTTGGGATTGTACCCTGTATGACCACACCACACCATGGCAAAACACTAAGGGTGTGCAGCAGAGCAGCAGGGGGAGCAGAGCATGGAGTTCCCAAGGGAGTGTCAAGGATATACTTTGAGGCCAGGGTGTGGCACCCTATCAGACTCAACTGGGGAGACACTGCTGGGGGTCAATGAACAGATCTTGAACTATTTACAAGTTTTTATTTTGCTATTATTATTATTTTTTACTTATATATTTTTCCTGGACATTGGGGTTTTTTTTGTTGTTGTCATCATCATTTTGTTTTCTTTCGTCACTTCATCTTATGATGTCTTGCTTTTTTGGTACATATTATCTCTGCAAGTCTATCTAGATAAGGTAGACTGGATATACAATCTGGAGGAGTAAACAACAGGACTGATGGTTCTTGGGGGACATGGGAGATGGGGAGGTGGGGGAAAGGAGGTGGTGTTGACCAACCCAGGGATAAGGGAACAACAAATGATTCAAAATCAGTGACAAGGTGGGTGTGAAAGACCTGACAGAGACTGATCAAGAGTAACGCACCAGAGAGAAATTACTGAAACCCTAATGAAGGCTGAACATGATAGTGGGACAAGCAGAAAGTAAAAGGAAATAGAGGAAAGAACTGGGGAGTAAAGAGCATTTATAGAGGTCTAAATACAGGCATGTACATAGGTAAATATACTTATATATGATGATGGGGAAATAGATCTGCCTGCATATACTTATAGGGTTAGTATTATGACAGCAGATGGGCATTGGACCTCCACTCAAGTACTTCCATGATGCAAGAACATTTTGGTCTATTAAATTGACATTCCATGATACTCATCTTTCCAGCATGATCACTGAAGACAAATGGGGGCATAAGCAAAATTGATGAAGAAAGTTAATGGTGCCTGGCTGTGGAAACATATAGCATCTGGGGGGTCTTAAAGGCTTGAAAGTAAACAAGTATCCATCTAGCTCAGAAGCAACAAGCACACCGGTCTGTGTGACCATGAGTTATTGAAGGAATCGGGTATCAGGCATCAAAGAACTAAAAATTATATCATTATAAATGAGGGGGAGTACAGATTGGGGACCCAAAACCAATCAGTAGGTGAAGGGATATCCCCTTACAGAAGGGTAGCGGGAAGGAGACGAGCCAGTCAAGGCATAGTGTAGCAACAATGAAATATGCAACTTTCATCTAGCTCTTTTTGTGTGTGTGGGCATCACTGCCCCCTGGTGGGAATAGGAGGCCCAGCCTTGCTCCTGGAGAGCTGCTGCCGGACTTGAACCGCCAACCCTGTGGACCGCAGTCCCGCACACAACCACTATGCCACCGGGGCTCAGCCTCGTCTAGTTCTTAAATGCTTTCTTCTCCCCACTATCATGATCCCAATTCTACCGTACAAACCTGCTAGACCAGGGGATGTACACTGGTACAGATAGGAGCCAGAAACATGGGGTATTGAAGGCAGATGATCCCTCCAGGACTAGTGGTGATATCAGAAGGATGGAGGGAAGGTACAGTAGATAGGGGGAACCAATTGCTGGGATCCACATAGAACCTCCTTCTTGGGGTATGGACAATAGGGAAGTGAGTAAAAGGACACATCAGACAGAGTATGATATGACAAAATAACGATAATTTGTAAATTATCATGGGTTCATGAGGGACGGGGAGTGGAGAGGTAGGAAAAATATGAGGAGCTGATACTAAGGGCTTAAGTAGAAGGAGGACATTTCAAGAATGATGATGGCAACAAATGTACATATGTGGTTTGCATACAATAGGTGTATGTATTGATTGTGATAAGAATTGTATGAGCCCCCAATAAAATGATTTTTTTAAAAAGAACCTGGCTGCATGTCATCCAAGACAGATTTGTTTCAAATGCATTATTGTGCTGGTGAAATTTTTAAGTCTAGATTCCATCCTTTTAAATACATAAAATAATGATAATAATTAATTCTCAAGTTGTTTAGAAAAATTATATTCATATATTATATTAAAATACAAGGAAATTATATTGAAATGAGATATTTTGCAAAACTTTATAACTTGTAAAGAGAAGCACTTCAAAAAGTAGCAATATAAGCATGTTGTCAGTTTTTGACATCTAATATATAGGACTTAGTGCCATAAAATCATAGTGACCCTGTGGGACAGGGTTGAACTTTGAATTTTTACCAGAGTAGTTTACCAGAGTAGAAAGTCCTGTATTTCTCCTATAGAGAAGCTGGTGGTTTCAAACAGCCAATCTTACAAGTTGCAGGCCAACACATAACAACCACAGGCTTTTTACTCCCATTAAGAGTCAAAATCTTGGAAACTCACAGTGGCAGTTGTGTCCTGTGTCCTATATGGTTGCTTGCTATGAATTGGCAGGGAGCAATAGACAGGAGGGTAAGTAAAAAGTATTGATTCTAGAGTTCTGCTTCGTGTGTACAGATCATTCCAAACAAAAATGCGATCAAACGTGTCTCTGTGAACAGAAGATGGTTGCAGAAAAGTGTTTTCTAAGGGAATGTCTAGGCCAGCTCAATTCAAAGCAGAGCAGTCAGCTCAAAACGTATAGTGACCAGGTGGGGAGGTCCCAAAGGGATCATCTTGATAGATTTTCTCAAAGGACAGAGGGAAATCACAACTATGAGTAAATTTGAAGAAAATGGAAAACTTTGGGGAGAGAAAGCCAAGAAAGTTGCATCGAAAGACCATCGATAATAATTTTTTTAAAAAACGATGGGTCAAAATAGTCTGGCCCGCACATAGAATGCAGATGGTGCTGAACCGGACAGCATTTCACTCCATGGTGCATCGTGTTACCATGAGTGGATGGCACCTAACCAGCACCACCCACCCCTCATGGTCCTCTTCCCAGCCTCCCAGCATCTCGCTCCTGGCATGCATTCTCAGCTCTCACAGCCGAGCCTCCTTCCCATTCCTGCACGGCTCCCAGGCCGAGGGCTCCATTCAGGGGATGGAGAGAGTGGTTTGGCCAAGCTTCCATTTCCTAAGGGGAGCCAGGCCTGCCTACGCTTGCAAGACTATCCAGGCAGGAAGAAGACTGCTTAATGGACTCGCCCTTTCACATCAGAACCCATTCATAGGGTATCTGTTCACCCCTTCCCAAAGTCAATGTGGACTTTTATGCTAGGGAGTGGACACCTCATGTCTTGAGTATGCTATAGTTTAACTTTCTCCCTCTCCCACTCCCTCCCTCTCCTTGCCTCCTTGCTTGGTTGTCTCTGGCCCCATCACCCACTAGTCCAGCTCTTACAAGTCATCTCATGGCTTTTTTACAGTGGTCCCAGTTCTGGAGCAGCATCATGACAGCTCTCAAAATAGATCTGCTCTGTGGAGCTTCTGGCACAGAGTGTCCCAGGTCCCAGAGGTCAACTCCAGCATGAGGTCTCTTGTCCAAGCTCTATCCTCTGCAGGACTCACACTGCCTCTGCATGGTAGGATTCTCAACTAAGGTTTCTGCCTCTACGCAGCCCACTCTGGAGAAGCACTGCCGCTGGGTTGTTGGGACCGCTCTCAGCTCTCGGTGTCTCCTTCCTCTGCTCTGCTGCCAGTCTTTGTCTATCAGGTGTTGGCTTCTGCTTTTTCTGGGCTTTGCTTCTTATTGGATCTGCCGGGTTCTACCTTCTCATTGCTGACTGCTCTGGTACGTGCCAGGTTTAGGTGCTTACTGTTCCTGGTACAGTATTTCTCTATATCTTGAAATGTTCCCAAGTCCTTATCACCAACAACTGACCCCTCTCGTCTGTGGCAAAAATTGGGGGGTCGGGTGGGGAGAGGAGTTCTTCAGCACAGAGTCTTTTATTGTTTCCAAGGGAAATGTTAAACTTTATCACTCTCTTCAATTCAGGGGGTTCTAGTGATCCTCTGTCTTCAAGAGTCTTTATTGATCTCACCCCATGATCTTAATCAGCATTAAACCCTCAGATAATCTCTCCTGATAGAGTTACCCCCATCCACTCACTCTTTGGCCTCAGCTGTAGTACAGCTCTCAGAACCATGACTTAAGGAGGTAGCTTAGAACTAGTTCATCCTAATTGTAAACTGAATTGTACATTGAAAATTTGCATTTCCGCTCCAGACATATTGAATCAGAATCTATCTTTAACCAGATCACCCGTGGAATTTATATGAATCATCTAGAGACCATATTAAAATATTGATTTCTGATTCCCTCTATTTGGGGGAAATCAAATTCTCAGCAAAGGATCAAACCAGAACGAACTGATGGTAAGAGCCTTCTAGTTTACAAACACTAATCCTAACTAACCGGTAAGATAATGACCACCTAAAATATTTTTTAAATTAAACCTAGATTCATAATCAGGCTCCGTCTGGGAACTCTGGGTAAATTCGTGGCAAATTTTGCCAATGGCAAAAGAACAAAGGACACATTCTAGGATTCATCCCAGGGTCTCCAGAGACCCTGGAGAAACCAGAACAACCAGGGATTCAGTTGTTACAATCTCTCCTCCAAGATTACCCATTTCAGCCATGCTGCTATCCCAGGAATTGTGATCAAATAAACACCTTAATTTTTTTCATTCCCTCCCCCCATATGGACCAAGAGAAGCTCTGAAAGAGTTCATTCAAGTCTCACGACACCTGTGCCTGTCATTGTTGCATGGCTACCTCCAGACCTCAGAATAGAGATCATTCACCCTGAATGAGGTCACTTCCTCATAGGCTCCACTGGGTGAGGTACTTGTGGAGAGAAATAAAGAGGGAGGCATGTACTTACAGCACTTTTGACCTCAAAAAAGTAGCCAAGAAAAGAGGTTGAAAGTTACGTCCTTTCCCCCACGGCTAATTCATGGTGTGTCAGTGAGCAAATCTCGGGCTGTCCCAATTTTTGTTTGTTCAAGCATGAAATGGATTGCTTCCAAGACCTCCCCAACTTTAGAGAGCGTAAAAGTCACCTCATAGCTAGGCTTTCCTTGATGAAGGGATAAAGCTGTGATGGTCCTTGGACACACTGAGCCGAGTTGATCACCCCATCTGTATCTACTGCTACTGCATCAACATTGACTCACAGGAACCCTCTGTGTCAAGATAAAATTGTCCTTGTGGGTTTCTGAGACTATAACACTCTAACAATGCAAAAACCTCATCCTTCTTCTACAGAGCACGATGGGTGGTTTCGAACTGTTGGCCATGCAGTTAGCAACCTAATTCATAATCCACTATGTCATCAGGGACCCCACACCTATGCGGGTACAAGCCGTTGAGTCTACTCAGATTCACGGCTTGATCCAGTGTACTACCGAACAAAACCCTGCCTCGTCCTGTGCCATCTGAACAACTGTTGCTATGTTTGAGGCCAGAGGTGCAGCCTTGGTGTGAATCCATCCCATTGGGGGTCTTCCTCTTTTTGGATCCCCCGCTAATTTACCAAGCTTGATGTTCTTCACCAGAGACCAAAGTATGGAAGGTGAACTCTCATTATCATTATCACTAAGGTACATTCAGGCTGTACTTTTTCCAAGAAAGAATTGTTTGTTCTTTTGGCAGTCCATGGTATTTTCAATGTTCTTTGCCAGCACCATAATTTAAATGCATTGACCCTTCTGGATTCTTCTATATTCACTATCTAACTTTCATAAACGTGAGGTAGTTGAAAACACCATGACTTAGGTCAGGCTCCCCTTAGTACTCAAAGTAACATCTTTGCTTTTCAACACTCTAAAGAAGTCTTGGGCAGCATAGTTTAAGGTAACACATTGTTTGGCCTCTTGATTGCTACTTCTATGGGCCTGCGCATTGATTGTATAACCAAGCAAGACAGTATTCATGACAACTGCAAACGTTTCTCCATTTTCCAGGCTGTTACCTTCTGGTTTAGTGGTAAAGATTTTTGTTTTATTTCCACTGAGTGGTAGTCCATGTTGAAGACTTCAAACCTTCATTAGCTAATACTTTACGTCTTCCTCACTTTCAGTAAACAAGGTTTTATCATCTTCCTATTGCAGATTGTTAATAAGACTTCCTCTGATCCTGATTCCACATTCTTTTTCACATAAGCCAGTTTCACTGATGATTTTCTCAGCTTACAGCTTGTGTAAGTACATTAGAGGATACAGCCCGATGCATACCTATTCTGATTTTAACCCATACAATACTCTATTTTTCTGCTCTGAAAAATGCCTCTTGACACATGTACAAGTTCTCCATGAGCACAAGATAGTGTTCTGGAATCCCCATTCTTCTCAAGGTTATCCATTTGTTATAGTCCACCTAGTCAATGCTTCAGGATAGTCCATAAAACACTTTCTATAAGCATACATATTTCTGCTACCCTCTGCTTTTAGTCAAAATCCACCTAAAATCAGCAATGATATCCCTTGTTCCATGTCCGCTTCTGAATCTGGCCTGAGCCTCTGATAGCTTCATCCTTTGTGGGTTGATCCTCAGAAAATATTTCTTGTGAGTGCTATCAACAATATTGTTCTACGATTTGAACATTCTATTGGTTCCTTTTCTTTGGAATGGGAACAAATAAGGATGCCTTCCAGTCAGTCGTCCAAATAGCTACTTTTCAAATTTCCTGGCATAGACCAATAAGTGCTTCCAATGATTCATCCGCTTGTTGAAACATTTCAATAGTATTCCATCAATTTCTAGATCCTTGTTTTGGGCTAATGCTTTCAGTACAGCTTTGACCTTCTTTCTGAATCATTGGTTCTTACGCATATGCTACCTCTCCAAAGGATTGAATGTTGACTAGTTCTTTCTGGTACAGTGATTATGTGTATTCTTTACCTCTTCTTTGGGTGCCTTCTGCATCAGTCAATATTTTGCACATAGAATATTGCAATGAGAGGCCTGAATTTTTTTCTTGAGTTTTTTTTTAAGATATGCTAAATGTGGCTTGTGCAATGAGGAGGTATGGAAGGAATCGGGTGTCAGGTATCAAAGAACAAAAATCATATTGTGTGTCCAACCTCCTGATCTGATCGCTGAAGACAAATGGGTATATAAGTAAATGTTGTGGAGAAGTGCCTGGCTACCAAAAGATAAAGCATCTGAGGTCTTAACGACTTGAAGGTAAATAAGCAAACATCTAGCACAGAAGCAGCAAAGCCCACATGGAAAGAACACACCAGCCTGTGTGATCAAGTGGGGTCAAAGGGAGAAGGTATCAAGCATCAAGAAACAAGAATCCCATCATTGCAAATGAGGGGGAGTACAGAGTGGAGGCCCAAAGCCCATTTTTGGGAATTTGGACATATCCTTACAGAAGGGTTGTAGGAAGGAGATGAGTCAGTCAGGGTTCAGTAAAGTAACAATGAAACATACACGTTTTCTCTAGTTTTTAAAGGCTTCCTCCCCCCAAATATCATGATTCCATTTCTACCTTACAAATCCAGCTAGACTGTAAGAAGTACACTGGTACAGATGGGAATTGGAAACATGGGGAATCCAGGATGGATGAAACCCTCAGGCCCAGTAGTGAGTGGAGATACTAGGAGGATGGAGGGAAGGTGGGGTAGAAAAGGGGAGATGATCACAAGGATCTACATATAACCCCCTATGTGGAGGATGGACAGAAGAAGAGTGGGAAGTATAAGATATGATGAAATAATAATAATTTATAAATTATCAAGGGTACGTGAAGGAAGGGAGGGGAAAGATGAGGAGCTGATGTTAAGGACTCAAGTAGAGAGCAAATGTTTGGAGAATGATGATGGTAGCAGGTGTACAAAGGTGCTTGACTATAGAGATAGAGATAGATATGGATAAGTGTTGTACGAGCCCCCAATAAAAAGATTTATTTTTTTAAAAAAAGATATGCTAAATGTGTTCTTCCATTTTTGTTTTCTAAATCTAGGTCTTTATATATAACATTATAATATTTGGTTTTGTTTACCTGAGTATCCCTTTAAATTTATCTCTTCAGCTCTTTGATTTCATAATTTTTTCCATGTGCCTTACCTATGTTATGATTAATAGCAAGTTTCAGAATCTCTTTTGACATCCACTGTGATCCTTGCTTTCTTGTCTTCTTAATGGCCTTTTGTTTTCTCCATATATAATAATCTTTATTTCATTTCACAACTCATTAGGTCTTTTGTCATGAGTGTTCAATGTGTCAAATTTATTCTTGAGATGTTCTTGAAATTCAGGCAGGGCAGACTTAAGGTTGCATTTTGACTCTCATGAACTTGCTTGAATTGTCTCCAGTTTTATCCTGAACTTACATACAAACAATTGATGGTCTGTCCTAGAGTCGGCCCCTGCTCTGGCTTTAGCTGCTGATATTGAGCTTCTACATATTCTCTTCCCACAGAGGGAGTTTATTTGATTTCTGCATATTCTGTATGGAGAAGTGCATGTGTATGGTCACCTTTCATGTTGCTGAAAAAGGTACTTGCAACAATGAGTACAAGGAAGAAGAAAGTGTACCAGAATCGACTGTGGTGATGATTGTACAATTCTTCTTAATATGATTGAATTATGGAATGTGATGATATGTGGATGACATGCCAATAAAATTGTTTAAAAAAGAAGAAAAGAAAAAGGAATTTGCAGTGAAGAAGTTCTTGGTCTGTCCAATTCCTCCGATGCAATCTCCAGCTTCATTTCTATCACTGTGTCTCTATTTTTCAACTATGGCTCCTTCCTCCATGTTTCCAGCTTTGCATGTCAATCATCAATAATCATCGATGTGTCTTGATTACGTCTGATCGTTTTTAGAATCCTTTCATTTCTTCATTACTAGCTTTTGTGGTTGGCGCATAAATTTGAATGATTGTATTGATGGGATTCCCTTTGAGTTAGATAAATATAATCCTCTCCCAGATTGGGCTGGAGTTGGGACACAGAATCTGCATTTTTAGCTGATATCCTGCCAGGTTTGAGAACCGTTGAATTAGATATTCTTGAATGTTCCTTCCAACTCAGATAGTCCATTGCTTTTTAAGCGTCTTTGTCAAAATCCATTTAGCCCAACAGTCCCCAGTGAGCTTGATGAACAACTCCTAAGTCACTTTCTCTGTGCTCGAATGCATCACGATTGACATTAGGCATTTCTATATTCACCCTGAGCAAGTGCAGCGGTTGCAGTAGGTGCAGGGACCCTGGGAGACAGGAAAGCAGATATAAAGTAGACAAACACATGTGCTAACGCATAGAGACAGATCTGATTTGCCTTAGAGGAGACTTAAATCTGCATTAAGGAGCTTCAGAGAGCTGCTCTGACATGAATGGCCACTGGAATCTCAACTAGATTAAGTGAGCCCGGCCTACGCATGTCACAACAGGTGAGGTCAGATGCCAGCAGTCAGGAGCAGCTGACACTTCCTGTACTCAGGGCATGGCAGCCTTGCCTCCATCAAATGACCTAGCAGATTACAGACAACTTGCTAAGGAACATTCAGTCAAGAGCTAAATGGGAGTGGAATGTGATATACACCCCAACCCAGCAGAAGTAACAGCCTCTCCCCCAGTAGAGCTCTAAAGTGATGGGGATGGCCACAGGTAGAGATGGAATGTAGACGTTTCGACGTTTCGGGATAAATAGGGAAGGAAATAGAAAAGAAGAAAGAAAGGACATCAACAGAAAGAGAAAGGAAAACAGAATCGGAGTCCTGAGGAGTGATCATTCCATCTGGCTAGAACACAGGATGCAAGAAGGGCATGTACTAGTCTGGAATTGACTAAAACAAATTCAGAGACACTCTTAATTTTATATCAAGAAGTAATTATATATCAATCAATATAATACCCCAGCCTGGTCCAGATAAAGTCTGTAAGTCCGATATTAGCCCATGAATTCATTTTCAGACTCACGCGGCACATGCAATGATGCCGAATTCAGGAAGACCACGGGCTGATGGGTGGAAAGTCGTGTGGATCCAATGGCAGAGGATGCATCTCCAGGACCCTAACTGTCATTCGCATGGCTCCATGTGGCTTGTTAGCAGGAGTCTGAAGCTGAGAGTGTCTGTCCAGAACTCCAGGCAAGAAGAGAGGAAGTCCCAGAAGCCTCATGAGAAGGTCACGCCCACAGGAAGGGATCACAGGGCTCTGCGACTTGACTGACAGGCTAGAGTCCACCCTTTCATTCTTATTTATCAAGTTGACATGAAACTGTGTGATTACCACACAGCAGAAAGGGTGAGTGGGTGCCAAGCTAAGGAGCTGGATGGCAAAGCAAACTTGCATGCCAATTTGACTCTATTCTGTAGGTTGGTGCGAGTCACTGCTGATCCCTAAGTCAGGGAGCCACATGACCAGAACTGTGTCTAAGGAGAACTAGTTCAACAACAGGTGAAACAGAATTTCACTGTAAGGAAAAGGAGGGCATGTGCTCATGAGAAGTGTCCCTTGTCTACCGGGATCTTATTTTGCAATTCTACTTAAATCGCTACACAATCTATCCCATGGTTCATATTGCCCGGATTATATCCGCCACTTACTATTTCCTGTGCACTCGCTGCCAGGTTTTCTCTCCTTGAGCAACCCCAGAGAGCCATAACAATATCCTCTGCTTCCTACTCACCCCCTTTTCTTTCTAATGTCTCTGCTCCTCAAGGGATCAGGACTGGGTTTCTGACTGATCCTCACAATCAAAGTTATGAATACGAAACGGCCCTGGAGGAGCTGGCTGTAGGTAAGAACCAGGCCTCCTAACTCAGATGAAGAGTCTTGTGCAAACCCATATGGTGACGATGTGCTGGATTTCTGTGGCTCCTTCTCTTCCAACCCCTTGTCAGATGGTGGCACTGAACCATGAGTCATTAATAAAACACTTCAGAAAGTACAGGGGATGGTAAAGGAAACTCCATCACTTCTGTCAGGGAAGGCGACTCCCCAAATGATTGATTCATCAAAAAAATAAAAATAAAAACCTGCCTGATATCTAAGTTTTCATTTTCGGTGCCTAGGTCTTCTTCTTGTTCACACTCAGATAACCAAATTCAGTATATTGGAAGTGTGTTCCAGTTTT
The DNA here is from genome assembly GCA_004026705.1 of Nesogale talazaci. Classification (NCBI taxonomy): domain Eukaryota; kingdom Metazoa; phylum Chordata; class Mammalia; order Afrosoricida; family Tenrecidae; genus Nesogale; species Nesogale talazaci. The sequence goes on from PVJH01006945.1 coordinate 39,193, forward strand.
CTCCTAGTTGGACTTTTTGTTCTTTCTTTCCGCTTTAAGTAAGTAATAGTTCTTTGCTGGGCAGTTTTTTTATTGCCTTTGTTTCTGGGCCTGATTAATGACAGGCTCGGTTTCTCCATAGGGAAGGAAGGGAAGAAACAAATGTCAGGCCTCAGCCAATGCAGTTCTTCTCTGGCCTTCCAGGAAAGGCTACCCATTGGCAGCTGGTCCCAGATATGAAGCCAGCCTTTGAGCTGACCTGGAGCCCATGGATGGGACTGGAAGTGACCTACATGTACAGCTAATTACCCTTCAGGGTAGAGGTTCTCCACCTTCCTACTGCCACGACCCTTTCATACAGTTCCTCATGTGGTGATGACCCCCCAACCATAAAAGTATTTTCGCTGCTACTTCATCACTGTCATTTTGCAACTTACTGTAGTGAATTGTCATGTAAATATCTCATATGCAGGATATATTTTCATGGTTACAAATTGAGCATAATTAAAGCATAGAGACGAATCATAAAAACAATGTCATTATATATTGTGAGGTCATTATTTCTAATGTAAAATAAGTGAAATTCTGTTGTGTAGCCTGGGTAACACTGTTCCTGTCAGGTACTCATATGTGAGCATAGCTGCACGTGGGTGGACCAGAGAGATGGATAGGAGAGCGGTGTTTTAGCTCCTAATGACATTGGAAATATGTGTTTTCCGATGGTCTTGGGCCACCTGTATGAAAGGGTCATTCAACCCCCAGAGGGGTCGAGACCCACAGATTAAGAACTACTTCCCCTTACTGGTGGTGGGACTCAAGTCACGGGTCTTGCTAAACCTCCCTTTGGTTTTGGGGTTGGGGTTGTTTTCTTTAATAACTAAAGCAAGTTTCTTTCAGGCTGGCCCCTAAAAGCTCCTTTTAGGGAGAGTCTCCTCTGAGACTCTAAGACTCACCTGAACTGCTGTACACATGGGGCATGTATGGTGCAAAACAGTGGACCTGCTTAGCTGCTGAGCAAAAGGTTGGTGGTTCAAAACTATGCAGTGGTCCCTCTGAAGAAAGACCTGGGTCTGTGCTTCTGAAACCTCAGCACTGAGAGCCCTGTGGAGCGTCGCTCTACTCGGACATGCCCGGGACTGCTGACACTGGAGTCAACATGATACACCTGGCTCGGCTCTGAGTAAAGTTTCTCTGCTAGAGGCAAGACGAGGAGTCCCTTAAAGAGAGAGAAATTGTGGTGGAGAGAAGAGACTGAGTAGAAGGCAACTCTCTCCTTCCCCAGGCCCCATCCCATCCCTCAACTTCTCAAATTGATGGCACATCTACTAACTAAGAAGATAAATGGAACTGCAAACATCTGGGGGTGAGTGGAGCATCGGTGAGTGGGAGTGTGAAGGCCACCTGTGGCCATTTCAGGGCTGCTGAGAAGCAGCATTTGAGGCTCCGTGACTCTGAGACCATGAGAGAGAGAGAGTGAACCCACCCGAGTTTGCAGAAATCTTGAAGACAGGTCTATAGGGCATCCCTAGGCTTTCGAGGCCCAGTTGCCATCTGTGTTTTCTCATTGCTGACACAATGGAACATGAGCGTGATGCACCTGGAACACTTCATTCAAAGAGTCAAACTTGCAAAAGATGGGCTTCCTCGCTGCCGGCTAGTCCGTGCCGACTCACGGCAATCCTGTAAGACAGAGTGGAACTGCCCCTGTGGGTGTCCAAGACTGTACACTGTTACAAGGAATAGAAAGTTCCATCTCTTTCCGGTGGAGCAGCTGGTGATCTTGAACTGCAGACCTTGGAGGTTGCAGTCAACACGTAACCTTCTCCACACCCAGAACTCCAAAGACGGGCTCGGGAGGAAAGCATGAGGACGTTTCTCCAGTCTGTCTTTCACCATTTCCTGATCACCACAACATAACTCCACCCCATTCGGCTTGGTAGAAATACGCGCTCCTCTTTTCTAAGTGTGTTATTAAATTTCTGCTGAGGAGGTAGTAAGGAGTGCTTTTGTTTGGGGGCCTCAAATGGTTAAAAAAAAAAGACAGAACTTCCAAGTTAAGGGGGGAACAAATTAAAGATTAATCCTCATTTCAAAAGGAAACATAACTAACAATTTCGCTGACAGGTTTGTTTTATGAGGCACCTGTTCTATCGGGATTCTTACTTCTTCTGCCTCCGTGACATTTTGCATATTTTACCCATGGTGCCTTGCAATAGTGCTGTTTGGCACTTCTAGCCTAATTAGGACTCTGCCTAAGCCAAGGGAGTGAGACTTTTTCTGGCTGAAGTCGCCACCTCAGGACCACAAGCACACATAGCACCCCACCCCCACCCCCACCCCCAGGTCTTGGAAGGGACAGCTTTATGCAGCATGACAAGAAAGGTCCCCATCTTTCATCTAGGTCTGATGTCTACAATTTATTCGACTTCATTTGGAGAACATTATCCATGGTATTGCTTGGCAAATTACTTATCCATTGGGTTATTGTACTAAACTTATAAGCAGATGGGGTTTTAGATTTTTCCATCCTGTCTCCAAGAAAAATGAACAAGGAATGCAAGACACCTAAAATCCCTCATCCATCATCGGTGGCTGACAGGTGATCTGCTTTAGCAATTCACGCTGTACACATCCCCTGCGTTTCTCTCTTTTATTCTGCTACATGGGAGAGATGTGAATCAGCAGTCTGCCTGAGGTCGGAGATGCCCAGATGTTGTACCTGCTCCTCTTCCTGCGCAGGCCATGCCAGGCTTTCTTTGCAGAACCCTGGTGCTGAAACTCCTTCATCAATCCTACCATTCTCTGCCCTTACTTTCCAGCTAACGACACCACTCATGGCTGCTTGGTGCTGTGCTCTGACAGACCTAAATTTTCTTATTTCCATCAGGGTCTAGTTATACAGAGACACTCATTAAGTCCTGGCTCTTCAAATTGCAGAGTGTCTTTGCTGACCTACCAGACACAACCAAAGGAAGCCCATCATTAGCATTCTTTCTTTTCACCTTCAATCTTTTTTCTCTTTCATTGTGATATTTTATGACATTTAATTCACAATATATAATTAAACAGTGCAGTCATATTAAGAAGGGTTGTGCAATCAGCCCCACAATCAATTTTAGAACATTATTGTCCTTAGGTTCCCTCATTCTGTCCATCTTCAAAGACCTCAGACACTATATTTTTTGGTAGCCAGGCACCATCAGCATTCTTGAACTGCTCTTTAGCTGTTAGGAGAATCAAGTTGTGGAACTGATAGCCCCACCCAGATAGCAAGTGACTCTCCTTAGATTAATATCACTTTACTTCTACAAAGTATTCATTGGGTATATCTCCCAAGGACTCAGCACTGCCTAGGTTCTCTTGAAAGAAGGGTATCAAGGTGAACTCCTGCCCCAAGGGGCTGGGGGACAAGGTCCACAGTAATAGATCAAGTAAAATATAATTCCAGGCAGAATTTAAAAGGCTTAGAAGTTTGTGGGTCCTTCATCCCACACATCAGGGCGGGCCCCAAACCAAACTCAATTATCTGCCATCGAGTCAATTCCAACTTATGAAGGTCTGATGGTAAGTCAGAGTGGAACTGAGCACACCAGACTTCAAATGGTTGATTTTTTTTTTCTGCATCACTGCCCTGGTGGGAGTCAGAAGCCCGGCCTTGCTCCTGGAGAGCTGCTGCTGGATTTGAACCATTAACCCTGCAGGCCACAGTCCCACACACAACTACTGTGCCACCAGGACTCAAGCTGAATGATTGATTTTTCAAGTGGATCTACAAGCCTTTCTTTCAAGATACCTCTGAGTGGACTTGAACCACCAGCCTTGCTGCTAGCAGCGAAACGTGTTAACCTTTTACACCACCCTGAGACTCCTAAGTGCCTATATAGAGTCGAAGAATAATTATTGAGGTTTTGAGGTTGATGTTTATAGCTGTACAAAGAACCATGGCTAAAGGCAACTCATGAAAGAGGTCTGACTGATAGTATTTGAAACTCTCCCTGAGAATAAAACATTTCACCTCGACTTTGGGCTCCAGCTCTTCCATACATGCAGTCTCCTCTGCCAACACTGTTCAAGATATTACACTGCAGTCATTCTGTCCTTTCAATTATCATAACCTTTCCTACCCTGAGACCATTGACCATGTTTTCCTCTGCCTGGGATGCCCTTTACCACCAATGACCCCTGGTTGGTACTCACTCATCCTTCGAGTTCCTGTCCCAATTGCTTCCCTGGGACCTTCCTTGACCTGTCAACTAAACTAGAGTCCCTACTACGTATTCATAAGGCCAAGGTTTATCTGCTATGGCTCTTCTTACAGTTTGTAGATGAAAAGACTATTACATTGTTTCACCGTGTGGGATATAATATGTTGAATGGCCATTGAGAAGGGACTGAAGTGGGTCTATGAAGGAACTGGAAATCATGTCTACTGCCTGGTCCGACAAAAGTGTGACTCAGCTGACTCCTTAGAGAACTGATACTGGACGAGGAGTCTGTCCTCTGCAAGATCCTTTCCACTCTCTTCCCTGATCTTCATTTCTTGCCTGGGATTTCCTCCATCTAAATGCTCTCATTTACATACTGTGGCTGCCATGTTTAGGAAAAATACAGGATGCAGCAAACCGCATTTCAATGTAAGTGTCTCTCATGCAATATGTGGGACACACAGTGGTAAGTCAAAAAGTACTGCTATAAGACAGCCATTGAAGTGAGCCCTGGTGGCGCAGCTGTCGTATGCAGGACTGCGACCCACACGGGTGAAGGTTCAAATCCGGTAGCAGCTCTCCAGGAGCAAGGCTGGGCTTCCTACTCCCACCAGGACAGTGTTGCGAAGGAAAAAACGACAGACACTGAACCTCTACTCAAGTCCTCCCTCAATGCAAGAACACTTTATTCTGATAACTTGGCATTCTGTGATGCTCACCTTCCTGACACGATCACTGAAGACAAAATGGGTGCATAAACCAATGTGGTGAAGAAAGCTGATGGTGCCCAGCAATTACAAGATACAGCATCTAGCGTCTTAAAGGCTTGAAGTTAAACAAGCGGTCCTCTAGCAGGGAAGACACAGAGCCCACGTGGAAGAATCACACCAACCCATGTGATCATGAGGAGTCAACGGGATCAGGTATCAGGAATCAAAAGACCCAAAACAATGAAGGAGGTTGGACTGGAGACCCAAAGCCTATCAGAAGATAATTGGACATCCCCTTTTAGAAGGGTTGCAAGGAAGGGACAAACCAGCGTGCTGTATAATACCATTGAAACAGACACTTTTCTGTAGTTCTTTAATGCTTCCTTTCCCCCACCACCTTATGACCTCAGTTCCATCTTACAAATCTGGCTGGACCAGAGCATGTCACTGGTACAGAGAAGAGCTCTCAACATACAGAATTCAGGACAGAGAAAGCCCTCAGGACCAATAATTAGAGTAGTGATATCATAAGGGTAGGGAGAAGGTGGGGAAAGGAGGGGGAGAAAAGGGGAACCGATCGCAATGATCAATGTACAACACACACCCCAGAGAGGTGCACAACAGGAACGAGGATGAGAGGAGATAATGCATGGGATAAAATATGGAAATAAAAATAACTTATAAATTACCAAGGGTTTATGAGGGTTGGAGGATTGGGTAGGGAGGTGAAATTAGAGGAGTTGGGACCAAGGTCTCAACTGGAAAGAAAGTGTCTTGAAAATGATGCTGGCATCATATGTACAAATGTTCTTGACATAATCGATGTTTGGATCATTAAAAGGGCTATAAGAGATCCCCCAAAAAAATGGTTTATTTTTTTAAGTATTGTTACACAATTATAGGAATATTTATTAAACAAAAAATCAAAACAGTCGTCTACTTTTTTAACTTTTAAATGTTTGACGTATAATTCACACATCATATAATTCAATAGTTAGGGCAGATTTTTAAAAACTTGTCCAATCATCACCACAATCAATTTTGGAACATTTTCTTCCTTCTATCGCTCATTCTTATTAGCTCCTAATTTTCTCAACCTCCCCTACTCTAACCCTAAGAAACTACTAGTCCCTCTACGATTTCTATAGATTTACTTAGCCTGGATGTCATTGGGAAAAGGACCACATACTTACAAAGGAAGTGTCTCCATCTATCTAACCCTCCCCCCAAAGAATTCTACACTCATAATTTGTCAAAATTCGGCAGGTTTGACACCTTTGAGGGTCTCAACTCATGTTCCTTTTGAATGTTTCCTTTGTAAACAAGAAGTCCAAAGGGGCAAGATCAAGGCTGTAGGGTAAATGGGGTAAATTTTCCCAACAAAATGCTTGTAGAACATCCATTTCTACTCTGGAAGAATGAGCAGATACACTGTCAAGATGGAGGTAGGGAGCCGGGGGGGGCTGGGGGGCTCTTAGCAGAACTTTCCAGGCCTTTCCCCCACCAATACAGCTTTCTCAGTTCCTTAAACTTTATCATAAAAATGTCTGTGATCATCCCGTATCTCTCAGGAAATTCCATGAAGATTGCCTCTTTGAAATTCAAAAAGAAAAAGGAAAAAATAAAAACTATAGACTTTTGAGCTGATACTTCTACCTTGAATTGAAGTGACAGCAGAGTCCCTCTTTCTTTGAAGGCATCTTTCTTTGAAGGCATCCTAATAAGACTTAGACCTGTGTATTACTGAGATCACTTGTCTACAACCACCCACTGGCTGCAGATTAAACATGTTCTACTTGGAGCAGATCCTTGCATGTATGATCTAAGGCACAGGTAGCAATAACTTTAATCATACTTATAAAAAATTGTGTATCTGAAATTCAGAAATTCAAAAATTAGCTAGGCACCCTTAATTTATCTGTCAATGCTCTCCTAAGAGTTTTCTTTCTTTTTATGTCCTAGTAATGATGATAGCAAAGAGGTACTTCTAGAACCCTAATTCCTCATTGCCTTCTACTAACTGAATTTTATTTTATTTTTTATTATGACTGTATTTAATTTACCAATTTTTTCCAGTTTTACTTTTCCTTAATTAAAAAATATTCTATTGGGGCTTCATATAACTCTTATCACAGTCCATACACCCATCCATGGTGTCAAGCACATCTGTTCATTTGTTTCCATCATCATTCTCAAAACATTTGATTTCTATTTAATCTCTTGGTATCAGCTCCTCATCTTTTCCCCTCTGCCCCTGCCCCTCTTCCTCACAAACCCTTGATCATTTATAAATTATTATTATTTTGCATTGTCTTACACTGCCCAACATCTCCCTTCACCCACCTTTCTGTTATCTGTCCCCAAGGGAAGGGGTTATATACAGATCTTTGTAATCGATAACCCCTTTCTACCCCACCTTACCCTTACCCTCCTAGTATCTCTACTCTTATTATTGGCCCTGAGGGGCTTATCTGTCATAGATTCCCTGTGTTTTCAGTTCTTATTTGTACCAGTGTACATCTCTGCTCTAGCTGGATTTGTAAGGTAGAATGTGGATCGTGATAATGGGGGAGGGTAAGGGAGGAAGCATTAAAGAACTAGAGGAAAGTTGTATGTCTCATTGGTACGACAGTACATCCTGACTGGCTCACTTCCTCTCCTTAATCCTTCAGTAAAGGGATGTCCAGATGCCTACAGGTGGGCTTTGGGTCTCCACTCTGCACACACCCTCATGCACAATGATAGGATTTTTTTGGTCTTTGATGCCTGCTACCTGATCCTATCGACACCTTGTGAGCACACGGGCTGATGTGCTTCTTCCACGTGTGCTTTGTTGCTTCTCATTTTGGTGGCTGCTTGTTTATCTGTAAGACTTTAAGACCCCAATTGCTACACCTTTTGATACCTGACACCATCACTAGGCTGTATTTTAGATTGTAATCTCCTGGGAAGAATTGTACATTCTCCACTTAGAACAGATTTAGTTTCTAAATAGTTTACCAAGTAAGAGCCATCATCATAATATGATATCTCAACAATAGTAAAAGTCTGCAGCATAGTAGTAACATAAAAACCATATCTAGGATTAGGTACATAGACATTATTGGATCACAGATATCATAATAGAGCTTGAAATGATCTTTTTAATGATTATTATGATGTTATTCCTCTTGAATTTGCTATTCTTGGCATGATAAACCATACGATTGACTCAAAAGAGCCAATACCAGTTTGTTTTTTATTACGAATGCCAAGGATATCTATTCACAATGCACTTCGTCTCATGTATCACTTCTAATTTTCCTACATTCAGACTTCATATATTCCAAATATTGACACACCTTCAAAGAAAATCAGTTATCATAACTGTAACTCAATTTTTTGCGAGAACCACTAAAGTCAATGATCAATAAATTGAAGAATCTTCCCATCTTCTTCAGTCTAAAATTGATGGAACATATAATCAAGGTTCATAGCTACTGGCAATTGGAATGTGAAAGTTAGAAACAGACAAGATGTTCCAGTAGTTGAAAAATAATGGTCTTAGTGATTCAAACAAACCTGGAGATCACATGAGAGGATTTTACCAAACCAACAACTCATTCATTACAAATATCATTTTCAAAAGCCAAAATGATGGGTATATACAGGATCTTACCAGATGGCACATACAGAAGTAAAACTGACTACAACTATTTTTATTTGTTGGTTGGCTTGGGTGGGTGGAAAGATATGGTGGATAAATTCAATATCATCAGCCAAAACAAGCCTAGAAACTAACTGGAACAGACCTGAGGAAAATTAAAACAAGTCCACAAGAGGGAAAAGATAAACAAGGCTGAGCCCTGGTGGCCTAGTGGTTGTGTGTGAGACGGTTATAACCTTGGAATAGCACTTGGAATCTTAAAGGTTGGAAGTTAAACAAGTGGACATCTAGCAGGGAAGCAACAAAGGCCACACAGAAGAAGTGCATCAATCTATTTGATTATTAGGTGTCAATGAGAATAGGTATCATAAATTCAAAAACCAGCAGTCAAATAGACAATGTGGAGACTCAAAGTTCACCTGTAAGATAATTAGACAGTTTCTTACAGAAGGGTCACATCCAGAGTACAGTGTAGCACTGATGAAACATGAAAATACCCCCTAGTTCTTTAATATGTCCTCACCTTACTATTATGGTCTTAGTTTTACCTCATTAATCTTATTAGGCCTGTGTCTGTTCATTTGTATCATTAAGATCGTTTAATGCATGATATCCAAGACACATAAATCCTTCAGAAACAGTAATAGGAGCAATGATTCCCTGAGGGTACATGAATAAAGGAGAGGAAAGGGGACACAGGGGAAACTGATAGTAATGATGACTATATAACCTCACTCGAGAGGAACTAATGTCAGAATTGTAGGTGAGTAAATACATTGGATATCGTAAGATAAGGCAAATAATAATAACATAATAATAATAAAGGTTCCTGAGGGATACGGTGGAGTAGAGATAAAGGGAAACTGATATCTAAGAGTTCAAGAAGAAAGAAAATGTTTTGAAACTGATGGTGGCAGCAATTGTACAATTATGTTTGATCTAAATGAAATATGTATTGTCACAATATCTGTAAGAGCTCCCAATAAAATGATGTCTTAAAAAGAACTGACATTTAGTCAAGAAAAAGGGTATTAAAGGAAAAAGTATAAGAAGCTTGGAAGGCAAAACAATATTCCAGAAATTGATGGAATGACAATGAAAATAAACTTCAAAAAACTGTTGTGACACTGAATGCACTCACTACTCTATGCCAAGAAAATTAAAAGATGACCAACAAAGTGAAATAGAGCCCATTCCCCCCAAAATAATGACCTGACAAAATGCAAAAGTTATTTAGCAATATCATTAATATTACAGGCAAGAAGATTTTTGTCAATGATAATTCTGAAACAGTTCCAGCAGAACATACACGAAGATGCCAGAAGTGCAAGCTGGATTTGGGAGAGGTAATGGAACAAGAGATATCACTTCTGACATCAGATGGATCTTAACTGAAACTAGACAATAACATACAGACGATAACTTGTGGTGTGTTAACTATGCAAACTGTGGATCATAGCAAACTATAGATAACATTACTAAGAATGGGAAACCAAGAGCACTTTAATTGTACTCATACAGAATGTATACATAGGCAAATGGGCAGTTTGGACTGCCCAAAGGACTACCATATGGCTTAACGCCATTTTTTTTTTCTCACCATACTCATTCAATCTGTAAGCAGAGCAAATCCCTTGCAAAGCTAAATTATACGAAGAAGATGGTATTGGGATTGGAGGCAGGTCACTAACAACATTCCGTACACAGGTGACACACCAGGCTTGCTGAAAGCTAAGAGAATTTTAAGCATTAATGTTGAAAATCAAAGGCTACGGCCCAAGAATATGGAAAGTACCATGGGCTGTCAGAAGAACAAATAAATCAACCTGGAGCAAATACAGAGGGGTGTGCTTTAGAAGCTTGGCTGATGAAGACTTCATCTCACAGACTCTGGGCATGTTATCAGTAGAGACTAGTCTCTGGAGAAAGACATTATGCATGAGAAAGTAGATGATGAGGGAAAGAGGAGGACCCTGCAAGCGATGAGTTGACACAGTGGTTGCAACAATAGACTCAAACATAACAATGAGAATGACACAGGTGTATATGCAGTATTTTGTTCTGTTTTACTTATGACCTCTTTGAGGCAGAACTGTCTTGGCGCACTCAACAGCAGCACTGTTTCCCCTTAAAACCGGAATGGTCAGCTTCCATAGAATTGTTCATGAACCTTTGAAGGCCCTTTGTAGTGACACTTCACTTGATCTGCTTCAAAGGAGCCTGGTTGGCATACTAGACTCCTAGCTGTAGTTGTCATTCGGGGCTGCAGTTCATTCCAGCTCCCAGCACTCCTACATACGACAGAGCAAAACCCATCCAGTCTTCAGCCATCCTCATTTTTGCTCTTAAGTTTGAGCAGCCACAACATCAATCCTTCTTGTCAAAGGCCTTCCTCTTTTCTGTGCCCCTCTATTTTATCAAATATGATATCCTTGTTTCTAAAGAACATGTGGTCTATTCTTCTTCCAAGACAGGTTTGTTTGTCCTTCTGGCAGACTGTGGTACTTTCAAGATCCTTCACCAGCGCTGTATCTCAACTTCATTGATACTTCTTCATTTTTATTCAGTGTTGAACTTTTACATATATATGAATCAATTGAAAAAAAACGCCCTTGCTTTGTACACTTTCCAGAGACCTTGTGCAGCAGATTTCTCCCCATGCAATGTGTCACTTGATCCCCCGACTGCTGCTTCTATGAGCATTGATTGTGGATCCAAGCAAGACAAATCCTTGACAACCTCAGTCTTTCCTCTATAGATCATGATGCTACCTAATGGTCCAGTTGTTGGGATTTTCATTTTCCTGAATTGTAATCCATACTGAAGGCTGGAATCTTGATCTTCATCAGCCAGTGCTTCAAGTCCTCAAGATCAGCAAGCAAAGTTGTGGACATTAGCATACGGCAGGCTGTTAATAAGCCTGCCTCCAGGGCTGATATCGATTCTTCTTCATATAATCCAGTTTCTCTGATTATTTGCTCAACATATAGATTGAATAAGTATGGAGAGAGGATATAACACCCACACATAGCTTTCCTGGTTTCTCTGAGGCAGCAAAATCACCAAAACCAAGCTCACTGCCAGGGAAACAGTTCTGATTTAGAGTGACCCTCTAGGACAGAATGGAATTGCTCATGTAGGCTTCCAAGGCTGGGAATCTTACAGGAGTAAAAACTTCATCCTTCTCTCATGGACCACCTGGCGGGTTTGAACTGCCGACCTTGAGGGTAGAAGCTCAACGAGTAATCCAGTATGCCAACCAGGCTCCTTTGAAGGATATCAGGTGAACTTTATATACAAAGGGATTTCAAATGTTCATGAAACAATTCTATATAGTTGGGTTTCCATTTTTTGAATATATGTATGTATATATAACCAGCTTCCTTAACTAAATGAATAATTTTCATGGTATAAGATAGATTCATCCCATGAAAATGGCTCAGATGGTTATAGAAGCTACCAAGTCCCAAATCTGCATTTCACATAAGGCTGGAGGCTCCCCCTAACTCTCTCATAGTGGCAGGTGCTGGTGAATCCAAGAACAGGAAGCCAGATGATGATGAACAGAATGCAACATCCAGAGCCAGCCGGAATCTTGCTGAAACATCAACCAATCTAGTGGAATCGGGCCCCACCCCCGAGGAAATTCCCTTTGAATGAATGGGCTCCTCAAAGCAGATCTCATCGTAGAGTTAATGACATTCTATCAGATCGAAAAATGGAGACTGACTCCATCATTGCACATCTGCCAAAATGTCGTTATCTAACTGTGAAACTACATCACAGCCACTGAGAAACATAAGTCAGTCAAGGTGACACACAGCCATTACTCCAATGGATCTCATGCACAGTCACTACTCATCTGTCAGCAGAGACTCACGTGATGCTGGGTGGGTTTCCGTACAGCCTCAGACTCACACAGATCAGGAAAAAGACCTGGCAATCTACTTGCAAAAGAATCATCCAATAAAATCTCTATGGGTCACGAATGTCAATCACAGGGGTGAGACTGGCAGGGAAAGCATTGTGTTCCACAATCTATGGGGTAACCATAAGTTGAGAATTCACACAATAGCAGTTTAACAACACTTTGTGTAGTCCTTGTGATTATGAAACAAAATTGGATATTTCTCTCATTTCCTTCACCAACTACCTAATATTACCTATAGCTATTTGACTAAGGAAATAATGAAGAATTCATACTAAAATAAGGTGTTCAGCCTTCCAAAATGGGAGAACAATTGAATAGAAAAATAAGAGGGAAAGTCACAATATTGAATGGTTATAAGGGGGGGAACAAAATTCAAATTACTTATGGGTGTAAATATTCTCATGTAGCAGGGAGAATAAATGGAGATAGGAGAATCCATAGGTAAAGGATAACCTACCTCTGCTATCTGTTATTTTAAGTTGAAGTTAGCTTAACCATCTATAGGAATATGTCTTCCCTCTCCCCCACAATTGACAGCTGAGTCTCAATAATGCTGACTACTAACAGAGTTTGAAGCTTGCCCCTAAAGAGGTTAGAAATAAAATTATATGGCAACTAGCTATTTTGTGAGAGAGAATGTGCTAAAGTTTATTAGCCTGATGCTTTGTTTCTTAAAATGTGGTCCATGATTCTTATCTAAGATAGTGTTATGGTTCTTCCCTAACACATAGAAACTATGATATCAGATTTTAAATATGGATTTAAAAGTCTTAGACTGTTCTAAATCAATATAAACACTTTGAGACAAGAGAAGGAAGAGAAATGCCCAGAAGCATATCAAAACCATAGATATCATCAGAGAAATGAGCAGAAGCAGTGAAGAAACAGAGTTAGGTTAGTTTTATAAAATTTGGGCCTGGAACAGACAGTTGCATTAGTAAATAGACACTAAAGAACAGTTTTTTAGCTTTTATCTCAGTGTTATAGAAGATTCAGGTCTCTGCTTAGTCAGAAAGGTTGGTACAAAAAGACCCATGAAACTAGGATGTCAGGCAAACCCCCTGTTTGTCCCACACCATGACCAAAGAGTCCTAAGCCATAACCTTAAGACCACGAGGCATGAAATATATATAGGTAGGAAGTTTGAAAATCAAATACATAAACAAAAAATCCATATGCAGGAAGGCCTTGCAAATCAAAATTTCAACAAAGAGCTACAAAAAAACCCAGGGAATATGTCAAAATGTATACCGAGAGAGAGAGAGAGAGAGAGAGAGAGAGAGACCTGGGCTGAGCCTCAGTGGTGTATTGGTTGTGCGCAGGACTGCCGTTCACTGGGATGGAGGTTCAATTCCAGCTCACAGGAGCAAAGGCTGAGCCTCCTACTCCCACCACCAGAGGGCAGTGGTGCCTTAAAAAAAAAGAAATTCCTGAAGGATGATCTTTGAAATTAAAAACTAAAACAGACAAATGCTATTCTAAAGATAAAGATATCATCCATAAACCAGAAAGAACTTACAAAGAGTAAGTCAGGGGTTAAGGAATAAGGAGCAATGCCACTTTATGAAACCACTTGTCAACATAACCATCAGTGCCGTCTGTGAGCCTTAAGACTTCCACTTGAAATTCCAAAGGCTAGCAATCTAGTCTGTCCTTCCTTAAAGTTGGTGAACTGGAAAACTAGAAAAAGAGAACTTCCCAAAACCCTAATCTCTTCGACCACTCTGCGTCCCTTCCCATGGGAAAAGGAGTGTGATAGGTATGTTTATTGTGCCAAACTGGTCATTAAGAACTTGAGGGATTAATAAGGTTGCAGTTTACTTGGAGGGTAAAAAGATAAATGATCTCTCTCTCTCTCTCTCTCTCTCTCTCTCTCTCTCTCTCTCTCCCTCTCTCTCCTGCTCTCTGGTGACTGTACCAGTGTGCAGCTCTCTTAACTAGTTCTCTGCCTCAACTTGTGGGACACCCAACCCATATGGCTAGTCTTGAGTCCTTCAAGACTTGCTTCGCTACACTGATGGTGTCTATATCACTTGAGCTTGGGATTGTTGGATCCTGTCATCTGACTGTTGGTGACCCACCCTGCTGATTGCTGCCTGTAGCTGGACTGCCTGCATTGCTCCACCGAAGATTCAGCTATCTGCTTCCTTGATCTTGAAGAAAGCAACCCGCATGAGTTGAAAGACCTCCAGTATATTAACTGTTTCGTGAAACTGAGGTGAGCCCTCTGTACCACTGTGTAGACTAATTAGCTGATATATTTCCTTTGTGCTGCCAACACCTATCCCATCTTTGTAAGTCTAAATGTCATGATATTTTCACCAAGTAGGTTAAGCACTGGCCTGCTGACTCACAAGAGTCTTTTAAACCCCCCAGGTGCTCCAATGGAGGAAGCTGGGATCAGAATCCCTAAGGTCCTGTACGGTCCTCTGTTTTGTACGATCACTGTGAGTTGTAATAGACTCAAAGAGAGTGGGTTTGGTTTATTGGAATGAAGATCCTATACTGATGCCTATTTGGGACATTTCAAATGTTAATGATACTTGCAAGTATGGATTCCAACCAAATGTAGAAAATGACAATGAACCATAGACAGGGTATTAGAAATAAAAATGTCACTACTAACTTGCTATGCAGTCACTTCGGTACCTGCTTGGCAGGTGCGTAGACTCTCTTATTCAAATGATTTGTTTGTCCTGCCTGCTATAAATGCTCAAATTCTTTAACCATCTACTGAAGTCACAGCTGTTCTTTTCTGCCACAAGAAATGGAAGAATTGGCAGGAAATGCAATAAGAAGAAAGATAGCATAGAAAGGAAATTTTATATAAAGAATAGTAGCAAATATAAAATGATTACTAAAATATGTGAAACTTAGATTTAGAAATTTTAGCTCATACCCCCAAAACTCTTTTCCCATGTACTGACTCTCCCTCATTTTCTGAGGTCTTGAGAAGAAAACTTGAATAATCAAAAATATTCGATCCAAAAGAAGATCAGAATATAGAGTTTCTGAATCCTTTATTAAACAAAAAATATGTGAAACTATTGTTTCCTGACATGCCCTCCATCCAGGCTTACACACTTCTGAGAGCAGTGTTTCCACCTCCCCAACCCTTTCCCAAAGAATTCTTCACTCTGATTCCCACCACCTCAAACGAATTGTTTTGGCACCCTTGAAGGAGTCTCATAGTCTTCCTTTTAAATGTTGTTTGAGTTTTGAAAACAAAAAAGAAATTGAAAATACAACTCAGACCTGTAAAAAGTTAGGGTAAGATTTTTTTCTCGATGAATTTCTAATAGGGTGGCCTTGAAAAAATGAGCAGGGGGTGGGGGTGGGGGTGGGAATCTTTGGTGGAAATTTTTAGTCTTTTCTTCACAAATCCATTTTCTTAAGACTTCTTTATATTAAGTTCCTGTGCTTATCTTGTGCCTGTCAAGAAAAGAGAGATTATCTCCTTGGAGGCAGACGAAAAGAGGGAGGCAATGAACATCACCTTCTGAGTTAACCTGTCCGCCTTTTAGTTGAAATGCCCCAGCAGATCCCCTTGAAAGCAACTGTTCAGCTTGTATTTTTTGAAGGTACCCTAATAAGACTAAGACAAGTATATTCCTAAGACAATGTCTTCAGATCCCACTGACCACAGAGACATATTTAAACGTTTTTTTTAATAAACCCATGTATGTACCAACTGAAAGCCACATAGCAATACATTATTACTTACCTCCATAGTACATCAGGAAAATAGAATGAAAATCAAAATATAGTATGCTAACATACAAATATATTACTGTCATAAACAAATCAACTACATGCTAAAATGGAAATATAAATATTTCCAGGCTTGTTTTTAACATTGTGAAATTCCTTATAATAAAAACACCTTAGGTGCTGAGCCCCGGTGGCATAAGTGGCTGAGTGTGGGACTGCGGCCCACGGGCTTGGCAGTTCAAATCCAGAGGGGGCTCTCAGGAGCAGCACTGGGTAGCTCCCACGACCACCAGAGGGCAGTGATGCCAAAAAAAAAACAACAACACAAAAACACCTTGGCATAAGAATATGGAGAATTTGGAAGTAATGGGATAGAAAAGATAGACCTTGCCAACATAAGCAAAAAGGAAAAGAAAAACCCAGCCTTCAGAAACAAATGAAATATCAAATACACCATGAAGAATATAATTCAGGCAAATAACCTTGATGGCACCCTAACAGAATGGTCAAGAAAAAGAGAATGCACTCTTATGCCTCTCACAAATTGAAAAAGATGAAGTTATTTCAGCTCCGATAGCAGTCACAGGGTTGATTCTGACTCGTAGCAATGCTAGAGAATTGCTCCCTTTGAGTTCCTGAGGCTGGAAATCTTTGCAGGAGCAAAAGCCTCCTCTTCCACATGCACAGCAGCTGGTGAACAGCTTTAACTACTGCTCTTGTGGTTAGCATCCCAACATGAACCCCTCACTGCCACCAGGGTTCCTGCCTACAGACATTAGGCATATCGTCAACACAACCTATAACTGACATGATGCCACTAAATATAAAATTTTGAAATTCCTTATAAACTACAACGTGCCAAAACTGACCAACAAAAATAAAGCTCTAAATAGTCTTCCTGCAAAAAGGAAATTGAATGCATAATTCAATAATATCTTCCAACTGCAAAGCCCTAGGCTCAAATGGCTTCACCATTGAATTATAACTTTAAAGATGAAGTAATATTATCTCTTAGAAACTCTTCTACAGAAGAGAAGAGGAAACTTGTCACAATTTATTTTCTGAGGGCATCATCATCTTGATACCAATTGATGAAAATTAAAATAAAGAGAAGATGCAGGCAATTTTTCCTTAAAAATTAAATATAGGAATTATGAGAAAGATATTAACAAATCAAGTCTGGCAATGCATAAAAAGATAATACATCAGGGCCAAGTCATACTTACTTTTCTAAAAGGTGGTATAATGTTTGAAAACCATTCAATGTAATTCACCAATTACATAGAAAAATATGAGGTAAAAACTTACGTTGACTGCAATAAATGAAGATGATATTCAACACTAATTCACAATTTGGTAGGAATAATCTAAACAGCTTTTTCAGCCAACAAGCATTAAGAGGGAGGTTTCTTCATCTAATAAAGGAAAGCTCTCAGAAAATCCTACAGCCAACATTGCACTTAATGGGGAATTGTTGAAAGAATTTTATCTGAGCTTAGGAATAAAACAAGAATGGTCATTACCACTATTTTCCAGTTACTGGGTATATTGTATATCCACATGGGCAAAAAACTGACCCCTACCTCACATCACACACAAAAATCAATTTCATGTGGATTGGAGATTTAAATATAAAAGACAAAACAATAAAGCTCCTAGACAATAGCATAGAAGAATTGACCTTATTGGTAGCAAAGATTTCTTAAGATACAAAAAGCACTAACCATAATGAAAAGATGGGTAAATTGATCTACATTAAAATGATGAACTTCTATGTTTCAAAACCCACAACCCTGATAGAAGAAGAGGCATTATATATAACTGTGGGGCAGGAGGAGAAGCTTAACTAGAATACAAACTTAACTTACAAATCAATTATACAGACAACTCAATTTTTAAATGGAATATAGGACATACACAGGCATGTCACAAAGGGGCTCTCCAGATAGCCAAGAAACACGAAAAGTTCCCTAACTTCATTAGAGATCCAAAAAATGCACAATACATCTACAATATGATGTCACTACCTTCCTTCCAGAATGGCCTAAACTTCATACAGAGACTTGATCAGCATGTGGAGCAACTGAACCTCTTGTGCACTGCCAATAGGTGTCAATTGGTTGAATCATTGTAAGAAAGTGATGAAACAGGAAGTCCCCAACCCATGACGGGGAAGCTCCAGCAAAAGTCAATTCTGCTATAAGCCAAATAAAGCCAAACTTTTTATAGAGTTTTCATTATTGTTGTCTGATATTGTCTATCACTTTCTAAATAATAGCACTGGATCTCCTCTAGTGGACGCTTGAGGAGGTCAACATCAGCAAGTTATGCACTGCACCATTGTGTGTGAAACATTGCTAACAGCTATCAGCACTGCCCCTCCCCACCACCAAACAAATTTTAGAAAAAATAGAGAGGGAGACAAATGGTCATCAATGTGGTTCATCACACACGAATATGCTGTAACTCAGGGAGAAGCTGCAGGTACACCTTTGAAGATACCCTTTCTCTAAGACCTTGTAAATATACTTGCAAATATGCACATACTCAGCTCTTCATAGCAGGGCTGGTCACAATAACGATACAAAAATGGAATGAAACCAAATGGCAATCAAAAGAAAAAAAGAAGAAATACCTGCTGGTTCGTCTATGCAGTGAAATATTAAGCAACACAAACGAACAGACTACTACGGCCTACAACCCCCATGCAGCTCCCCAACAGAAGGCTGGGCAAAAGAAATCAGAGGTTAAAAGGTACCGACTGTGGGAGTCTATCTATATACAGTTAAAATACAGGTAAAACAAGTCAGCGGTATTACAAGGAAGGATGTAAGGTGGGGAGGATGCTGTGGAAAGGTCTTCCCCCTCCCCCCCCAAAAAAAAATCAAACTTGCAACCATTGAGTCAGTGTTGACTCAGAGTGACCTTGTAGGCCAGGGCAGAAGGGTCCAATGTGAGTTTCTGAGACGAACTGTTCACGGGAGTGGAAAGGCTGATGCTTTCCAACTGCTGGCCTTGAGGTGAGCAGCTCAGTGTGTAACCACGATACCACCAGCCTATCACAGAATAATTTCTTTTTTTAATTAAATCATTTTATTGGTAGTTCATACAATGCTTATCACAATCCACGCGTACATCCATTGTATCAGGCACTTTTGTACATTTGTTTCCCTCATCATTCTCAAAACACTTGCTTTCTCCTTGAGCCTCGGTATCAAAAGATACAGAGTCTGGGACCTTAAAGGCTTGAAGATAAACAAGTGGCCACCTATCTGAAAAAACGACAAAGCACACGTGGAAGGAGTACAGAAGCCTGTGTGATCACAAGATGTCAAAGGGAACAGGTAGTAGGCATCAAAGAACAAAAAAAATCATATCATTGTGAATAAGGGGGAGTGCAGAGTGGGGATGCAAAATCAATCTGTAGGCAACTGGACATCCCTTTACAGAAGGGTCTTGGGGGAAGAGATAAGCCAGTCAGGGTGCAGTATTATCAATGCTTAAACATACAATGTTCCTCTAGTTCTTAAAATGCTTCCTGCCCCATCCCCAGTATCATGATTCCTGTGGCAGTCATGTGCTTATGTTAATTTCATAATTGAGATGTAGGGGTGGAGTCTAGCCTGTTAATCTGGAGATAGCCATTGAGTAGCCAATGAGGCCTCTGTGTGGGCATGGCTTTCTCCTGAGACTTCTGGGAAATCTCACGATATTTCCCTCGTGGAGATGAGAAGCTATCTCCCTAGTTGTTGGGAGTTAGTCTCAGAGACAAGGAATTACGGACAAGACAAGATGGCAGTGTCCGAGCTACTGCAGGAGCCAGAGGAGAAGCCACACGGCCTTGCCCTGATGGAACCAAACCTCTGAAGCTAGAAAAGCCATGGAGAGACCCCTGCCAGTGATGAGTTGCTTCTACCACCACTGGATACTGTTGATGGACCCTGAGCCCTGGAAATGAGGAGCCATGAGGGGACCCCTGCCGGCGCCAGGACTCTGCACCCACTGGTCTGTGACTTTGTGAGTCAGAAGAAGACTTTATAGACTGATATCGGGCATATAGGTTAATATCGAACTTATGACTTTGAACTGGACTGGGCTGGGATGCTTTCTCAATGTCCCATTCCTCTTGCATATAAACCTTTTCCTTATATCCATATGTGTGTCTATGAATTTGTTCCTCTAGTCTACCCAGACTGACACAATCCCAATTCTACATTGGACTGGAGACTGTACACTGGCACAGATAAGAACAGGAAACACAGGGAATTCAGGTCAAAAGAACCTTTCAAGACCAGTGGTGAGAAGGGCAATAATGGGAAGGTGGAGGGAAGATGGGATAGAAAGAGACAACAGATTGCAAAGATCTACATATAACCTCCTCCCTGGGGGGAAGCAGAGAAGTGGGTGAAGGGAGACATTGAACAGTGTGCCATATGACAAACTAATACTAATTTATAAATCATCAAGGGTTCATGGGGGAGAGGGGAGTGAGGAGTGAGGGGAACAAAATGAGGAAAGGATACCAGAATAATTTCTTACAGAAGCATTTCTTGAGGAAGGCAAGTGAAGATAAATACTAAAATATCTTCTGATATGAACACACACAGCATTTCCAAGAGTCAGAATCAACTATATACTTAATTTCATGGACATTAAGCAAAGCCTTCATTTAAAAGTATAGAAAAATGTGTGCATAAGCAAAAGTGGTGAAAAAAGCTGATGGTGCTCAGGTACCAAAGGATATATTGGCTGGGGTTTTAATGGCTTTAAGATAAACAAGTGGGGGCTGAGCCCCAGTGGCATAGTGGTTGTGCGCGGGACTGCAGCCCACTGGGACGGAGGTTCAATTCCAGCAGTGGGGCTGGGCCTCCTACTCCCACCGCCGGAGAGCAGTGATGCCTAAAAAAAACAAAACAAAAAAATATATAAACAAGTGGCCATCTAGCTCAAAAGAACAAAGCCCACATAGAAGAAGCACACCAGCCTGTGTGATCACAAGGGGTTGAAGGGATTAGGTATCAGGCATCAAAGATCTAAAAATTATATCACTGTAAATAAGGGGAGTGCAGATGAGGGACCTAAAACCCATCTGTGGGTGAAGCAACATCCCCTTATGGAAGGGTCTCGTGGAAGAGATGAGCCACTCAGGATAAAGTGTAAGCAGTGATGAAATATGCAATTTTCCTCCAGTTCTTAAAAATGCTACCTTTCTCTCCCCCCTCCCCCAACTATCATGATCCCAATTCTACCTTACAAATCCAGTTGGACTGGAAGATGTACACTGGTACAGATAGGAATCAGAAACATGGGGAATCCAGGACAGATGATCCCTTCAGGACCAATGCTGAGAGTGGTGATGCCAGGAGGGTGGAGGGAAGGAAGATGAAATAGAAAGGAGGAACTGTTTATAAGGATCTACATATTACCTCCTCCCTGGGGTATGGACAACAGGGAGGAGGGTGAAGGGAGACATAGGCAGTGTATGATAAGTCAAAATAATAAAAAATTATAAATTATTAAGGGTTCATGAGGGAGGAGTGAGTGGGGAGGGAGGGAGAAAATGAGGAGCTTTTACCAAGGGCTTAAAGAGAAAGCAAATGCTTTGAGAATAATGATGGCAACAAATGCACAAATGTACTTTGCATACAATGGATGGATGTGTGGATTGTGATAAGAGTTGTATGAGCTCCCAATAATGATTTAATAAAAAAAAGAACAGGGCTGAGCCCCGGTGGCGTAGTGGCTGTGCGCAGGACTGCGGCCCACTGGAACGGAGGTTCAATTCCAGCAGTGGGGCTGGACCTCCTACTCCCACCACCGGAGAGCAGTGATGCCCCAAAAATAAAAAGAACAACAAAAAAGAAACCAGTTGCCCCATTCAGCCAGGGTGCAGTATTGCACTGACAAAACACACAACGTTCCTCTGGTTCTTTAATGCTTCCTCCCTTCACTCACTCTCATGATGCCAGTCTTACCTCACAAATCCAGCTAGACTGGAATATGTGCACTGGTTCAGATAAGAATGTTTAACATAGGGAAGCCAGGACAGATAACCCCCTCAGAAATAGTAATCAGACTAGCACTACCATGAGGGGGTGGGGTGGTGGGAGAAAGGGGGAACCAATAGCAATGATGGATGTGTAGTATGCACACACACGCACACACACACACACACACCTGTGGAGAATAAATAACTGAAACATGGGTCTGGATACAGGGGACAGTGTAAGATATGAAAAAAATCAATAATAATATATAACTGTCCAAAGAGGAGCTGATGATAAGAGCTCAGGTAGGAAGATAATGTTTTGAAAATGATGGCAACATATGTGCAAGTTTGCTTGATATAATTGATTTATGGATTGTTATAATATCTGTAAGAGCCCCCAGTAAAATGACTTCATAAATAAAGAGGTGAATACATAAAGTTTAAGTTGTGGAATACAAAAATGATAGTTTGAAATGTAATGTCCCACTTAATTCACAATAAAAAGTCGAAAAGAAAAAGAAAACCAGTCCCCGATTCCCATTCACTGTCCTCCTTGCATGGAGTTCTCTCAGAGCTAGAGACCCAGCAGGGAGCAGAAGGGAAGCTCTGACAAAGGCCTGTGGTAGGCGTTGAGGTGGAGGGAGGGTGGGCGGGGAGAAGGACAGACAAAGTGTCTGCTCCTTCTCTAATAGAGTCCGGGTTTAAATGGCAGGCAGAACGATTTGGGACCTGGACCTTCAGAGGATGTTCTGGAAGTCCATCAGGACATTTGTGGTCCTGAAATCAGGTCAGGCCAAGGGGGAGGGTCAACTGGAGGGGCTGCAGCCAAAGGGAAATAAAGCAAAAAGGTTTCCGTCAACTTCCAGTAATGTCTGTTTTGCCACTTTGGGGACCCACCAGTAATGAGCTTGGCAAAAGAAGCCACCTCTGAACAATCAGTGGGAGACCCACTTAACCACAGAGTTCCAAGCCCTCTGGATAACTTCGTAATGATCATTTTAATACGAACAGCACTTGGCAGTTTACAAAGTACACTTAAATATAAGCGATTCCTTTATTTCCCGGGCCATGCTTAGTAAAGTTGGCAGAGGTTATACTCTTCCTTTCTTCTTGTGATAAAAATAATAAACAGTTAAGTGTTCATGAAAGCTGAAAAATAGAGGAAAGGAAATAAAAAGCACCCAAAGATTATCATTCATCACATTTTTGTGACAGTATCTCATGTTCCATGAATTGATTTTGCTTAATTGATTCCCTTTTTCATAAATTGCAATCATGCTAACTATACAGGTTGGCAGTGGCAGGGATACCTATTTTAAAGATAAAGAAAACAAGTTTCAAGTAAGTTAAGTAACTTAGTCAAAGGCACAGAACTAGAAAGTCAAAAAGCTGTGTCTGAAAGCAAAAACCAAACCAAACCAAACATGCTCTTCTCAGTTTTGATGGCTTTATGAGATTGGTAGAATTCCATTTCTGTGTTACTGAGGCACTTCAAACAAGTCACTCTGCCTCTGTGGTATGCTCTTTCTGGCACAAAGAAGTATGAGGAAATTGCTGGCCCCTTGGGATCAAGAGTGGTTGTGTCATTTGAGGGAATTCATAGTTCACGTACTTCTTTTGGAGCCTAGAGTTGAGACGGTGCTCTGTTAGGGGCCTGGCAGAAAACAGATGCTTTCTCTAAAGCAAGTAGATTAATGTACAAAAATATGAAAAGAACTCAAAGATCAAACCCCAAACTTTAAAGTTTAAGGCAGCTCGGGCCCAGAAATAGTCATCCCCAAACTTGCAGAGAGCTGTGGCGAGAGGAAGACCTCATTCTCCCTCAAGCAGACCAGCTGGGAGTGAAAAGGGAAAGCTGTCCAGTACGGCACCATCTTCATAATCCTTAGCGAGGGCCCTAACTGGTCTCTCCTGCAGTTCTCAGCTTGCTTACCAATGTCTCTTAGGCCTGAAACCAACCAGAAGAGAAAAGCCCAAGGACTTGGGATGAAGCGATCTGGAAGCCATCCTCCCAGGACACATGCAAGGAAGGGGCATTGCATCTGGAGGGACCGAGAGAGCACATCCAAGGCGGGCCTTTCTGTCTCTCCTCGTGATGTTAATTTGTTAAGTTGCCATCAAATTGGCTCCAGTTCATGGTGACCTTCATGCTTAAAAAGGTGGCCTGTGGGCTTGATGAGGTAAGCATTGGGCTGCTAAGCACATGGCTGGCAGTTCAAATCCACTGGTATCTCAGGGGGGAAAGAGGAGCCCTGGTGGTGTAGTGGGTTTCACATTGGGCCGCTAACCATAAAGCCAATAGTTCAAACCCAATATGTGCTTCACAGGAGAAAGACAAGGCCTTCTACTCCTGTAAAGACTTGAAATGACCGCAGGGGCACCTTTTTACTCCATCTTACAAGGTTGCTACAGGTCGACATTAACGCCAAGGCAGAGAATTTTGAGTTTAGTCTGCTCCTGTAAAGATCGAGAGTCTGGGAAAGCCAGTGGAGCAGTTGAACTTTCCTACTGGATCACTATGAATTAGCATTCACTCCAAAGAAGTGGGTCTGGGTTTTGTGGCTTTCTGCTTCATCGAATGAAAAAGTGTTTGGACCAGTGCCATATTTGCAGTGATTAGTATGTTTGAGTCTCCTGTTGCATATTTTGAGTACCTTTTAATTGAGAGGACTCATCTTCTGACAATATAGTGGGCAGTCTTCCCTAAGCCTCCAAGGGGTTTTCTTTGATTTATTTTCAGAAGTAGATTGCCAAACTTTTCTTACTCTAAAGTGCTTCACTAAAATTTGCTCACTGTAGATGAGTCAGCTGCTATTTTAAATACTGGTGTCCCAGCTTGTAGCATCATAACAATATACAACATGGAACTGTCCCAAGAAAGGAAGTGAGTGTTAACAAACCCAGTGACAAGGAAACAAGTGATCCAAAATCAATGGCAAAGAGGGTGTAGGGGGCCTGGCAGGGCTTGATCAAGGGCAATGTAACCAAGAATTACTGAAACCCAAATGAAGGCTGAACATAATAAAGGGACAAGAGGAAAGAACTATGAGGCAAAGGGCATTTATGGATGTCTAAATAAAGGCATGTACATATATAAATATATTTATATATGATGATGGGGAAATAGATCTATGTGCATATATTTTTAGGTTTAGTATTAAGGTAATAGATGACATTAGACCTCTACTCAAGTATTCCCTCAACGCAAGAACACTTTGTTCTATTAATCAGGCATTCCATAATGCTCACTTTCCCGACACGATCGCTGAAGACAAAATAGGTGCATAAGCAACTATAGTGAAGAAAACTGATGGCTCCTGGCTACCAAAAGAGATAGCATCTGGGGTCTTAAAGTAAGATAAACAAGCTGCCGTTGAGCTGAGAAGCAACAAAGCCCACCTGGAAGTTATATGATGAAAAAGTGTCAATAGAATCAAGTATCGGTCATCAAAGAACAATTGTACAAATGTGCTTTGACACAATGGATGGATGTATGGATTGTGAGAAGGGTGGCACAAGTCCCTAATAAAATGATTTTTTAAAAGGACTGCCCAAAGAGTTTTCAAGGCTTCGTCTTTACAGAAGCAGATTGTCCCATTTTTCTTCCATGGAATACCAATGGGTTTGATCTGCTTACCTTTCAGTTAGCAAGTAAGCACTACCAGGACTTACTCTTTGATGAAAAGGAAGATGAGGCTTGAATACAGTTTAGACCAACACTGCACAGCTAGCCAATGATCTTGCTGAGATTTGAACCTTGGTCTTATCCAAAGTCTGTACTGTTACCTCCACAACTATCATCTCCTGAAATTGAGACCATAGCCTCAGACAAGTACAGTGCGTGCTGATAAGTTTCTTTTTGATGCTGAGAGGTAGGCAAGGTTAGTTGTCATTCTCCTGAAAGGGACTCTGCCCACTGCACTCTGTGAGTTTCCCACCTGGTAATCCTTTGAACCCCAAGCTCTTGAAGCCAAATCTAGAACATTCAATCTATAGTAATCAAACAGAAGCCTTGGCAGGAAGGGCTTTAAAGAGAGGATTGGAGTTGGGGGATTTAAAAAACAATGTGTAATACTCACAGAATGCAAAGGAGTATTTCTTAGGCCATAAACTGGTCTGTCAAGAGATTCAATTAAGCAGGTAAGCATAGAATGGCATTGCTACTGAACACATACTTCCCCAAAGACGGTGAGGATTCTGACATCATAGATATTCGTTTGCCAAGATCAGACTTCCCCAAATACCTATAACCAATTGTCCTCCTGTCCTCCAAAGGGTAGATTACAATCACCTTGATAAGTAGGATGTGGGTCTAGGTTTTGAACCAAAAGAATATCTGAAGATGACTAATAACAAAAATAAACATCTTTCACTGGTCCATTTCAAGATGGCAGCAGCTCCTGTTCTTGAGTGACATAGCCTGGGGAATTTCTGAGTAGGAAGCACTGGGTTATAAAAAGCTTGTCATTGATTCTCCCTTCAGTTAATGAAGTCATCAGGCTACCGGAGCTATTAAATTTCAGCGCCTCGTATTAGTACCTTTTCCTGGTTGTAATGATTCAGCCCCTGGTGAGGCTGAATCACAGGAAGAGCTGGAGAGCTGAATGTGGCTCAGGAGTCCAAGCAGTCGTGTTCATGAGCATCATCTGGCATTTACAACAGCCACGGAGCTGGGCCTCTGGAAAAAAACAACCACCAGCTTCATTCCATCTGCCCACCATCACTCCAGCAGGCAGGCATGCTCGTTCCTTGCTCCAAAGCTGGGACACACCATATCCTAAAGTGGATGATGCCAGGGACCATGTGAATCCCTGAAGGCCATCCAGGGATATTCTAGAACAAGAAGGAGAGGTAACCGCATAAATATCCAAGAATAGAAAAGTGCAAGAGGAGAATTACAGAGGAAGTGGGAACTGAAAATACATAGATGATATCTAGATAATAGAGTTGATAGATGATGATATGGAAGAGAATAAGGCTTTTATAATGTGGTGTATCTTATAAAGCTGAATATCATTAGGCAGTTTCTTAAGAGAACTGCACTAAACCAGCTAACAGTCACACTTACTTGTCACTTGTAAACATGATCTCTATAATATGTTTTACATTCCCATGAGTTCTTAAAGACACAGTCCCTTCCATGGGCCAGTAGTGGACACCTGAAGACAGGAATGTAAATTTCTCTCATTAGTGATCATAAAAATGAGATAAAAAATAGACTGTGTCACTGAGTTTTGAGGAAATAGGGACAGTTTAGATCAAAGGTTACACTGGGTGAAAGCCATCAGGTGCTGTGGACAGAAATAAAGTAGACTGATAGCATTCAATCCCTCTCAATCTCAAAAGAAGTCAAATGTCATTGTCAAAACCTCCCTGGGGTCCTCAGCTTGTATAAATGAATTTCTCTTCTTGGAAACTTACCCACGTTGGACTAAAATGCTTGTGCTCTCAGAGTTTACAAATGAGGGGAAGGGATTCGTTTATTTTTCGAAGAAAAGACAGTGGACTAGGAAAAAAGGGAGAAGCCAGAAGAAGAGAAAGAATGAAGAAGAAAAGAAGGAGAAGAGAAGTAGAAGAAAGGTTTCCCAAAGTTAGTAAATCGGAGTTCATAAAAAGTTTCTGAACTATTTTAACATATAACTTTGAGTTAGCCCCAACTATTCTCCTACTATTAATTTCTTATTCAATAAAAATAGGAGTTGGATAAAATAAATAATTCCCAGCCCAAAGCCCATCAACTCACCCTACTTGCAGTAGGTACTTGCAGACAACAATAATGTCTTGTATTGCATGACATAAGCAAGATCACATGTCCTCAATGCAAGAACACTTTGTTCTATTAAATTGGCATTCCATAATACTCACCTTCCTGACACAATTACTGAAGATAAATGTGTGCATAAACAAAAGTGGTGAAGAAAGCCGATGGTGCCTAGCTATCAAAAGATATAGCATCTGGGATCTTAAAGATTTGAAAGTAAACAAGTGGCCATCTAGCGCAAAAGAAACAAACCCCACATGGAAGAAGCACACCAGCCTGTGTGTCCATAAGATGTCAAAGGAATCAGGTATAGGCATCAGAGAACCAAAAATTATATCATTATAAATGAGGGGGAGTACAGATTGGGGACCCAAAGCCCATTTGTAGGCAACTGGACAATCCCCTTACAGAAGGCCCTTGGGGAGGAGACAAACCAGTCAGGGTACAATGTAGTAATGATGGAAACATACAACTTTCCTCTATTTCTTAAATGCTTCCTTCCCCCCCACCCCCATCATGATCCCAATTCTACCTTACAAATCCCACTAGACGAGAGGATGTACACTGGTACAGATAGAAACTGGAATCATGGGGAATCCAGGACAGATGATCCCTTCAGGACCAGTAGTGAGAGTGGCAAAACCAGGAGGGTGGAGGGAAGGTGGAGTAGAAAGGGGGAACTGATTACAAGGATCTATAATATATGACCTCTTTGCTTGGGTATGAACAACAGGGAAGTGAGTGAAGGGAGACATCAGACAGTGTACAATATGACAAAATGATAATTTATAAATTATCAAGGGTTTTTGAGGGAGGGGAATGGGGAGGGAAGGGAAATGTGAGGAGCTAATTCGAAGGACTTAAGTGGAAAGCAAATGTTTTGAGAATGATGATGGAAACAAATATATAAATGTGCTTTGCATACAATGGATGGATGGATGGATTGTGATAAGACTTGTATGAGCCCCCAGTAAAATGATTTTTTTCAAAAAAAATCACATGATTGAATTTTATAAGGTGAGTAACTTCTTTATTGGAAACATCTATTTTCATTAACGCAAACAGTGACTATACACATGGACTTCTCTAGATGGAATACACAGAAATCAAATAGACACATCTGTGAAAAGAGACAGTAGAGAAATTCGATATCATTGGTCAAACAAAGCCAGAGGCTGACTATAAAACAAACTAGCAATTACTCATATATCATTTCAAGTTGAAATTGAAGAACATTAAATCAAGTCCACAAAAGCCAAATTATAACCTTGAGTATATTCCACCTGAATTGTGAGACTATCTCAAGAATATATTTGACTCTTTGAACAGTAATGACAGAAGATCTGATGAGCTGTGAAATGGCATCAAGAATATCTCACATAAAGAAAACAAAAGATCACTGAAAAGAGAGAAAAAAAGAAAAGATGAAGGTGGAAGTGAGAGAAGAGACTGAATCATAAAGGAACTAAATGAACAGAAGAAAAGATGAAGTAAAAGAGTTGAAATGAAAATTTCCCTTTGAGCCCCCTTTCTCCAGGAAATGAGGGCTGAACACCAATGGACCCAAGAAGAAGAAAACGTTCCCAAATTGGTTGTGACTGTGATGGCACGCCCTTCCGCTCAACATGTGGAAGTGCTCAACACGCACTTACTGATAGAAATCAGAATGACAATCCCTCTAAAGAAATCAAAAATCCTCCCAATTGGACCAACAAGCAGCATCATGTTAAATAGAGGAAAGACTGACATTGTAAAGAATTTCATTTTACTTAGATCAACGATCAATGCCTCTGGAAGCAACAGTGATGGAATCATCACATTTGGCAAATTTCTGCAAAATATGTCATTAAAATGTTAAAAAAAAAAAAAAGGCACAGACTGCACTTTAAGAAGGAAGGTGTATCTGAGCCGGGTCGCGTGATGTATTTGAAAGTTGGGCAATGAGTCAGGAAACCTGCAAGAGAGTTAATACCTTTGAATCATGGTGCTGGTCAAGAATATTGAGTATACCACAAACTGCCAGAAGAGAGAACAGGTCTGTCTTAGAAGGAGAACAGCCGGAATGCTCCTTGGAAGGAAGGATCAGTGAGACTTGGTCTTATGTACTTTAGACACGTTACCAGGGAGGGGTCAGTCCTGGAGTAGACATCACGTTTGGTGAAGAGGGGGTCAGTGAGAAAGAGGAGGAACAGTAAAGAAGTTGATTGGCAGGCATAGCCACAATTGTGAGGATGGTACAGGACTGAGCAGAGTTGCATTCCACTGTACACACCAAGGTCACTGTGAGTCAGAACCAACTTCCCAGCACCTGGCAATAGCAAAGACAGATCGCATAATAGCATCAAAAGCTTAGCAAACATTATATACCTTGGCACTGAAAGATGGCAGGCTCTCGCCCTCCCTCACTCCTGGGCACACTGCTGTGACCATATTCTCCATCCACCCACTCTAGCCCCACTGGATGCTCCAGTCATGAGACTGGAAGAGCACTTAGAAAGCATGACCTGTGTCTAAACCACATGATATCTGTTGTGAAAACCCTCTTCTTAGGCACTTCCTAGAGAAAGGATACAGTGATACTGTTATTGAATCATCTCCAACACCTACATTCCATAAACTCGTCATTCCCCATAGGATTCTATTTTTTTTTCCCCCAACAAGGCAGGCTATCACTTAGTTTCATCACTGAGTTTCCTACTCCTGCGTAATAAATTGTTGAAAATTTAGCTGCTTAAAGCAACCCTTGATTTTTTTGTTTTGTGCTTTGTTTTTGTGGGCATCACTCTCCCCTGGTGGGCGTAGGAGGCCCAGCCTTGTTCCTGAAGAGCTGCTGCTGGATTTGAACCACCATCTCTGTGGGCCACCATCCCGCACTCAACCACTATGCCACCAGGGCTCAGCTCCAACCCTTGATTTTTAGCACACAGTTCTTTGAGTTAGAAGTCCAAGGTTGGTTGAGTGTTGGATTCTATGGGCTCCAGGCTGAATTAAGGTGCCATCCAGAGAAGACTCTATCTGTAAGGCATTCCTGTAATTAGGTTTATCCTCATCTCCAGGGAGTCTTCCAGGTAAAAGTTGGACTGCTGACAGCAAGCATCTCGGGTCAAAGCCAACAGGTACACTGAGAAGGAAAGAGGATGATATGGTCTGCTTCTGTAAAGTAGTATAGCCTTAGAAATCCTATATAGACTCAATACAAGTGAGATGGGGGTAGGTAACAATCTCCAGTCCAAGATGATGCCAACAATTATGCTCTCAGCTGCTCACCAAACAGTTGTGGCTTTGAGTCCACCCAGAAGCACCTAAGAAGAAAGACTTGGTTGATCTATTTCTGGGAAATCAGTCATTGAAAGCCCTATGGAATTGAGTTCAATTTGAATACATGAGTTAAAGCTGTCATGAGTTCATTTAAAGGCAACTGGATGGTTGCTCTAATGCCTGCTTAAGGTTAACTGACCTCAGCATTAATTGTAATTTGTCTACTGCATAAGATAGTATTATGCCCAGAAGTGAAGGTCAGGGTCATGGAGACCATCTTAATTCTGACTACTATGCTCAGCATAGCTAAGTCCTCCCCTTACTTCATCATATTCTCATCTATTAGATAAGGGTGTGGACACCAGATCTTGCATTTATATGCCAATGCAACATTAAGGGGGGACACCAGCATGTCTTTAGCATTGGTACAGAGTCAGTTTTTTGGTTTTGGGGGTTTCTTTGCATCACTGCCCTGGAGGGGGTAGAGTAGTTTTTAAATCGGTATAACAACTCCTTAGTTGAAAAGAGAAAGGGAAGACACAGACTTCTCTGAATTTTATGAATAATGGGATCTCTACTGATCTCATAGAAAACAATAATGATGAGAAACCCTCTCAGTCTTAATATTTTGGATTCATATTTACTGAAATACTTTCTGCAGAACACTAATCTTGCCAAAAATTCTCTTAAAGTAGGTGAAGGGAGACATTGGACTGTGTAAGACATGAAAAAATAGTAGTAATTTATAAGCTATCAAGGATTCATGAGGGAGGAAAGTTGGGGGAGGGAGGGAAAACATTAGGAACTGTTACGAAGTGCTCAAGTAGAAAAAAATGTATTGAGGATGATGAGGGCAACAAATGTACAAATGCGCTTGACACTGTGATGAGCTGTCCAAATCCCCAATAAAATCATTTCAAAGTTAATTAATTGATTTAATTAAAAAAATAGACGTTCCATGGTTAAATGTGTTTTGCATACACATGTCTTCTTCCAGGGCGCAGACTGCTCCTTCCACCCTCTGGACATTCATAATGCATAATCACATATTAAAACATGAGAGAAAGCCCACAGTGAATAAATGTATTTGGCCAGAATTTAAATGTTTTAATTTGTTCGTATCTTCCCAACGAGATCATAAATCTCCCTGAGAATGCAGACTTTGTTAGAGTTTCTAATGCAATCTTATTATAGAATTGGGTACATGGTAAGGCTTCAAAATAGGGGTATTGGGAGATTGAAAGTACCAGTGTGCCAGTGAACACTTAGAATCACACATAGAAGTTAGTCCGGACCACAAAATTCAGTCTGGTGCAAAAATAGGAGAAAACAGGGCTTTGGACTCTGTTAACATTTCTTGCCCTGGGATTGATTGCCAAAGCAAGAAAGAATCAGTGCAAAATTACTCCCCAAACAAGGGAGAATAATAAAAACAAAATGACAGAGTCATTTTCTATGGCCACACAGAAAATCAGGTTAGAGCAAGATGTCTCAGAGGTTAAACCTTGGGTTCTGATTCATTAGGTGTTGGATTGAGACTGAACAACGCCGAAGAAGACCCAGGTGATATGATGAAGTAGGTACACAGATCACACTTTGATTGGAAGTGGCAGAGGATTCCTGGGTTGAGGCTGGGCTAGCACTCGGGAGTCCATCCTAAAATTATATAACAAAGTTTTTGCTGCATCAAAGAGATAAAAACTCACCATACTCAAGGAAGAAAACTCCACCTGCGGTTTTGGAAGAACATTTACCCACAGTGTAAACCCTCAGCCAAATGGTTTTTTGATAGGATTGTTCCTTTGGGTTAAGACATGGGTGTTTCTAATCAAGACCTTTACAATGGTAGATGCCACATACTGAGCTGCTTACTTAACTTGGTAAGAGGACTTCAAAATGCTTCCTTTCTAAGGCTTAACTGGATAAAGAGGGTAAAAGGAGGTCAGGTAGCTAAACAACAATGGCTTTAAAGTGTCAATGTTCCAGAGTACCTACCTGAAAATTATTTAAAAATGCAGATATATATATATATATATATGTAGTCAGCTGATATTCTACAAGAGTGTTAAATCCATTCAATGAGAGAAAACTGTCTCTTTAAGGAATGATGCTGTCTAAACTGCATTTCCAGGAGCCTGCAACAATTGATTTCTTCCAGCCCAAAGCAGAGTAAAGAAATTCAAAGATGCATGTCCAACAACAAGTGTAAAGAACTAATGGACCACAGAAACGCCAGCCACCCATGACCCTAGGACAAGAAGAACTATGTGGTCTAAGCAACCACTGCTGACTGCTCTGAAGCGGATCTTAGTAAGAGGTACTGAAGAAGTGGGGGAAATTGTGGAACAAAACCCAGAATCATAAAAAAAGACCAGGTTTGCTTGTTCAATAGAGACTTGTGAAGCTCCTAAGACTCTCACCCTTTCCTATACTTCAAGCCTCCAATTGAACTCACTCCATGCTCAATTTTCACTCAAAATATAAAGAGGCTCTAAAATGAAGTGACCAGACGTCCCGCTTTTTAACCATGTAACAATGTCCCGCGGCGTTTTAAAATTAAAATAAATATATGACAATACTGTTTTTGCGTTCTATGAAAATTCTGTTGCTCCGTATAGAACAAATTTTTAATTAAGAACTCCCCCCGCCCCGCCCCCCAGTCAATGGTGTCCCGCCTAAAATTTGGTCACTTAAGATGAACAATAACGCCAGGAAGGTACATACTTGGTGGGACAATCAACCTTCAGGGATAAGAGGGGCAGCATTGGGGGGGGGTGGGTGGAGGTGGATAAAGCTCAGAAAGCAGGAAGGGGCAGAAAGAAGGGCCAGGGAGATGGGAAGCACAGGGAGAGGATGATAGCCAATGTTAACCATTTTTCCTATCGGGGCTTATCTCAGGTGTATTTTGTCATTGGGGTAACCCTCTGGAATTGTTAATATATGTTTTCTGGTTTGGGGATATAGGAAACCCAGGATTGATGATCCTCTTAAGACTGCAAGTAGAATAAGGGTTCCTGGGTGGGGGGTCCACTGGGGTGGTGGGTCTACTAAAGGTGACCTGATGTCCAGGAGCTCAAGAAGGGAGAGAACGTTTTGAAACTGACTGTGGTAGCAGTTGTACAAGGATGCTTGCTGTGATTGAACTATGGGTCGATATGCTATCTGTATTAGCTCCCAATGAAATGATTTGACGGGGGAAGGGGGGCCCAAATAAAATAAACTGTACGAATGGTTGAATGCAAGAGGAACAACTCAGAAAAGATGGGTGAGACGGCTGACACAATTTGAGCATAACCAGTGTCGAGGAACTATAGATGTAGAAATTCGTGATTTGATAAGTAAAAAAAAATTGCTGATTTGATAAGTGAAAAAAAAAATTGCCATGCCTACTCCAGAGATTCTGAGGCAGCCAGTTGAAAGTAGTCTAGTCTTGTGTTGCCAGCCCTCTGGGAAAAGACTCTGTAAGAATTCACCTGGGCCAATCCTCTCACCAAAGAGTGACCAAGAGTATTTTCTGAGGCTAGTTTAGGTGCCTACCCAAGTGACTCAATCTGCCCGAGCACCAGCACTGGGTTTTTGCCCAGGACAAATGCACGAGGCAACTTCTCTCCGTATACCTCTCCCAGGCTCCTCTCACTGGAGAATCTCATTAATCATGGAAGGAAAGAGATTTAAATCTAGATTTACCCTGACATCATCGAGTATTTATAGACCCTGGTGGTCATAGAAAAATGATTATAGGATTTGCTTTGGGGGGGGGGGTTGCTATTAAAATGGCTTGACAATTTAAAACTAGATCAATTCACGATTCTGTGTGTGTCTTCTGCATTTCATAAAAGAACCTATTTCTGGTCACCAGACAGAATAGTTTTGATAGATAAAACCCATTACAAATTTAGGCAACAAAACTCAATCTTTGGAGAAATATGAATAAAAGAGTGCCATTGCCATAATAGTACTGCTCTTCTATCTTCTTTTTACGCCTGCTTCTACTTATAGATTGTTTCCTGACTCTCAATTGGTGACAAAAGTAATCGTCCATTAGATTCATCACACGGGCAGTGATTTTTCTTCTTCACTATTCCTTGTTTTTATTTTTTTACCTAAGAGATTGGTTAGTGTAGCAGATTAGATAGAAGCCTCCCAGAGCACATGTCCACCGTCTAGTCCCTCAAACCTGTGAATGTGACTTTACTTGGAGAGAGAGAGAGAGAGAGAGAGAGAGAGAGAGAGAGAGAGAGAGAGAGAGAATATCTTTCCAGATGTGATTAAATGAAGGCAGTCCAGGTTGGGTCATCCCAGGGAATGTGAGTAGGCCCCAAAGCCAATAAGAAAAAGAGGGAAGAAGACCACCTGCAGACAAAGACGCAAATTGGAATTATGTGGTCACAAGCCAAGGAAAGACATACCTGGAGATGTCAGGCACTGAAGAAGCAAAGGAGGGGGCATGGCCCTGCAGGCTTCTTGATGTCAATCATTTACCCTCCAAATAAATAAATACACCGCTCAATGCTATTGCGTTGATGTCGCCCCCTCGTGATGCTCTAGGACAGGGTGGACCTCCCCCTGTGAGTTGCTGAGACTGGGACTCTTGCCTGGAGTAGAACGCCCCTTCTTTCTCCCAAGAAGCAGCGGGCTATTAGCAGCCCAACACAGAACCAACTGTACCACTAGGGCTCCAGCTGCAGCCACCAAGTTGGTGGCAATTCGTTACAACAGCCTGAGAAACGAATGTACTTGACTTTCTTGTACTCACTTTTTCTGGGCTATTCATGGAAGGGTATTTCAAAAGCAAACAAGCAAAAAGATGAACAGCTTTAATTTCACACTTGCAAACCCCAGACTATTTTAATCTCTTACATACCATTTTTGGGGGTACATATGCCTACCATGTCAATATATACATACCACTACACTAGGTATTCTGGACTACAAAATGATCCCTGGACGGTAAGGGCAAGACTTCCTTTCCTGAACTTCGGACATGTGATCAGGAGAAAACAGTGCCTGAATAGGACATTATAGTTGGTAACATGGAGGCTTCACCTAAAAGAGGAAGGCTCCCACGGAAATGAGCTGACCTGGTGGCTAGAACAAGGGACTCCAATATAACAGTAATTGGAGAGATAGCACAAGACTGGACAGTGCATCACTCTGTTAGCCTCAAGATGAAATATGAGCCACAACCAACTTTACAGCACCTAACAAAAACTAATAACAGTATACGATAAAATAGATTAACATGCCTAAAACCTAGATCTTTATTTTTATATTATGAATATTCACTCATTTAGTAATGTCTCCTTGCCTGCTAACTGAAAGATCTCTGCTTGAAACTCATCAGCAGGCTTGATGATGTGCTCTCCTAAAGAATCTAGCCAAGGAAACTCTGCAGACTAGGTGAGAGTCGTTGCTGGTGAGTGGATGCTGTCTGCTTGTCGCCCTAGAGACCAGGAAAAGAACTGCCCCATGAAGTTGCCAAGACTGTGACCTTGATAAATGCTTAGTACCACATCTGATGGGTGTGATGAGTATGATGCACAGATCTTTGGGTTAGCAACTGAGCCATTAACAACTACACCAGCAGGACTCCTAAGATTTGCATATACCTGGGTTCAAACCTAGCCTTTCCTGCTTGCCTGCTCTGGGCTTTGGGGTGAGTTAATGTAGCTGTTGTCACCGCCTGGACTCATTTCCCCTGGGAACCCAAACATTTTGATCAAATAAAGGCAAAACATTTCTCACTCCTTAATGAAAGCTTGAACATAATTTCCTCAGTGCTTTCTAAATACCTCATCAGCCATTGTGTAGTTTGGCTATCAATCAAGTCCAGAAGACATCATCATGTAAAATGTGGTAGTTTTTCACTTCAGGAACATGGTCATTTTTTTTTAATTTTTGATCAAATTGAGAAAAAACTTTTATCATGTTCCAAAAGTCATTTTCCACCTGACAGAAAATAAGAACCCTCCCCCCAAAAAAAAACTCTCCACACAGCTATGAAGAATTTAAAACTAAAGTTTAAAAATGGAAAATTCAATTCTGACCACAAATTTATGCCTTGTAAAAAGTGTGCATTAGGTGGAACAGCTAGCACAGATGACTAAATTATTCAAAGTTTTCTGGCTTTTATAATGAGTGGTTTCATGTGTAGACATATATATGTATGTGTATAGAGAGAGAGGGAGAATGAAAGTAAAATGCACTCCCCCATTCTACCTGTAATCTTATTTCTGAGAGGAAACTGGTTATTTTTAAAATTGGTATTTACTGATCTCTCAATGACTATTGACAAGGTAAAAACAGGAATTTCCAGGTAGATAAAACCCTAGCATTTCTCTCTGTTCTGTGCCCAGTCTCATTAAAATGAGAGTTAAAGGATATAAAGGCCGGCAAAGAAAACAGTGTGTCAACAAAAGGTCAGAAGATGGAGAACAAGACAGTGAGGGTCTTTGAATCCAGACCCAAGTGTCTGATTTGCCCACTTCACTTGCCTGCTTGGTGGGGATGAGTAAGATGCCACCACCCAGCAGCAGGTCCCCTGGTAGTGACATGCAGGAGAAAGCTAAGCATCGCATCATTTGGAGAAAGTTTAATCCTGGACTCTTAAGACCCCCCCCACACACACACACACACAGGCTCCCTTCCTACAGTCACTCTGACTACCTTAGCCCCAACTCCAGAAAAGGTAAGAGGTTTATTGTCTGGAAAGGATACTGAGAGGCTTAAAGCTGGGAGACACTGAGAGAACTGAGAAGTTAATGGTTAGTGCACTACACGGAAAACAGGGAATTTAGGAAAAATCAAGATATTGAATGATGAAGACCCTATCTTCCTTCCCTCACTAACTGTACAAAGAGAGTTTCAGGTTTATACCACTTCATCCTTCAGGAAAGAGATGAAGTTTTCTTTCCAGGAAACTGAGCAGTCCAATGGAAAAGATGTACAGACACTGATATCTGAATTTTCCACGCTGGGAGCTGAGGACCATCCTGAACAGCATAAAGTGAGACTACTCATCCCAGTCTCCTGACCACACATTGAACTGCCAAGTAGTTCTCTAGGGCCTCGCTGTTAAAAGTTAATGAATAGCCAAAAAGCACCAAACATTTAAGGAAATGAAATGGAGTAGAGATTCTACAAATTCATAAAACGTCTGTATAGTGTATATTATTAAAAATGGATGCCAAATAAAAGAAGAAAAAGCAAGAGTTGAAAGTTTTTGTCTATGAGCAGAGCATGAACAGGTGTATGTTCTTCCATGTCCAATGCAGCATAGTTAACAATAGCAAGAAGTGGGAAACAGTCCAAATTCCCATCAGTAGAATACATGTGAAAAACACTGGTACATACAAACAATGAAACAACATGCATACCTAAATAACAGGAAGGAGACTATGAAACACCTCATGACATGGATGGACCTAGACACCATTGTGTGATTATTATTATGTGATTATTATGTATTATTAGTGATGTTGGCCAATCACTAAAGGAAATATATTATATGGGTCCACTACTATTAGGATAAAGACCAAGAGAAAGGCAGGTTTCTGCTTTCAGGTCCTATAAACCAGCTATCCTTCCCTAAAAACTACTTGATGGAGATGGTCTCACCTAAGCTGGGCTCAGTTGCTCAATATCCAGGGAAAGGGAGGAGGCCATCTCGTTGGTACCATATAACATTGAATTGAGGTCACCCCAAATCAACACAAACTCCTATAAGACTGATAAATGACTCATTGAAAATTCAGGTCAAGACAGGGGAAGTTGATCATGCCTGGCTCTGCAGAGAAAACGATTACACATCTGTTGGTGGGTAAGTGAGTGGAACAACCTCCCATTGGGAAAATTCATTTAACAAGACTTACGTAGAATCCAAAGGAAGAAGATGTCCAGTACTATATTTCTAAATGGACAATTTGACCTAGTGTCTATTGAGCCCTTGGTGTCCCAGGCCTTGTGCTAATGACTAGTGGGACTTCAGACTCCATCCTTTTCAGGTTCACAGCATCCTTCATAGGCCATTCCAGAAGGGTTCGATGTGGAAACCTTACAAAGTGAACTTGATTTCCCTGTAAACTCATCTGTAGCAGATATAAGGAACTGATATACTCACTTGGACTTAGACTGAAATGCCCTAGTGTGAGACGAAGAAGATGCTTGCTATATATAGCAACGTTATGAAATTGGCCATTGTTGGACTTTCGTTTGGATTTCTTGCTTGAGGGTACCTGATGAATAGTGGTCTAGGACCACTAGACATTTTCTATTTTAATGCTCTCCTTGCTTTCCTATGACATGTCGTAATGGATTAGGCCTGATTCCACCTCTGTGAATGAGTGTAATGGAAAGTTCTGCCATATCATGTTATGTAAATAGTGGCCAGTCACTTAAGCATTTAAGCTATACAAGTCAACAACTCATGTACTGCTGTCTGAAAAGCTGGCCTATACAACAATAGTTTCCTTTTCTCAATAGTGTTTTAAATTTGGTAATATTGGCTGAATCAATAGAATCACCTTATGTCCCAGAGGGATGATTTAGAATGTTCTTTGTCATAACATGGCAATGATGTCTCTAAAGTGAACCAAGGAACCCGGATGGCATAGCAGTTACACGGGGGCAGCAGTTCAAAACCACCAACCACGCCTTGGGAGGAAGATTCGTTTTTCTACTCCCTCAAAGCACGATAGTCTCAAAAACCCAAAGGGGTGATTCGCCCTGTCCCGTAGGGACACTGTGAGTTGGCATTTACTTCACGGCAGAGTGAAAGTGAACCAGAAACATAGATAAGCCCTATAGACATATGAATGGACTTTGACCTTGAACTTAATTTGAGCTCCAATCTAAGAATAATTAGTCAAGATGACATGCCCCTACTCAATATTCACCCTCATTAAGATAGCACTCTAAAGATAAGCGTGCTACAGCACAGTGTGGTAAATGGTGCCGAGCTATTGGAAGCAATAGCATCTGGAATCTTAAAAACTTGTCTTAAAACAAGCACCCCTCTAAGCCAGGCCTCAACTAAGTCCACAAAGCAGAAACACGCCCCTTTATGTGGTCCAAGAATTAAATTCCAATCCAAACGAAGAGCTTCAATTCTGAGCACCAAGCTTGCAGAAGGCTTTGGGTGACAATAGAGTTCAAACCCATTTGCAGAGTACCCTGACATGGATTAAACCTCCAGTGAATTCCTTCTCATCATGGTACCGGGATGTGAATCACCTTGCTGTCAGACTGAGAACATGGCAAAGTTCATTATGGCAGATGTAGTTAGGTTCAAATGCAACACATTATCATTTTATCTCCCTTTGACCCATTTTAAAGTTATTAAAGTATTTATTTATTTAAATCATTTTACTGGGGGTTCATACAACTCTTGCCACAATTCTTACACCCATCCATTGTGTCAAAAATATTTGTTGTTATCAACATTTTCAAAGCATTTCCTTTCTACTTGAGGCCTTGGTATCGTTTTTCCCTCCCTCTCTCGCCCTCCCTCCCTCATGAACCCTTGATACTTTATAAATCATTATTTTTTTTATTTTATTGGGGGCTCTTACAGCTACTACCACATTCAGTACATCATTTGTATCAAGCACATTTGCACACATTTCTACAATCATTATTTTTTCATGTCTTACATTGACCAAAGTCTCCCTTTACCTACTTTTCTGTTGTTCATCCCCCCCCCCCCCGGGGTGGGGGTGGGTTATATGTAGATCATTGTAATCACTTCCCTCTTTCCATTCCCATCTGCCCCTTACACTCCTGGTATCGCTCCTCTCATGATTGGTCCTGAAGGGTTTCTCTGTTCTAAATTCCCCATGTTTCCAGTCCTTATCTGTACCTGTGTACATGCTCTGTCTAGCCAGATTTGTAAGGTAGAATTGGGGTCATGATCATGGGAGGGTGGGGGGGGTGGAGGAAGCATTAAAGAACTTGTATGTTTCATCAGTATTATACTGCACCCTGACTGAGGAGAGGAGATGACCTCCTCTCCACATACCTTCTGTAAGGGGATGTCCAGTTGCCTACAGATGGGCTTTGGGTCTCCACTCCACACTCACCCTCACATTCACAATGATATTTTTTGTTCTAGGAAATTTTGTTCTAAATTTCCATCTGGGTATAGTCCTACCAAGCTGAACATCAAATTCACTGCCATCAAGTCGATGTCAACTCACAGTGACCCTGTGAGACAGGGTAGAATGACCCCCTGCGAAGTTTCTGATGCAAATCTTTACAGGAGTAGAAAGCTCCTCCTGTCTTCTGTGAGCCACTGATGGCTTTGAACTGCTAATCTTACAGTAAGCATCTCAATGCACACCCACTACACCACCAGGGCTCCTCCACAGTCCTACAACTCCTGTTAAATTAGCTGGAAAAGCAGCTTCACTGTCTAGCTTCACTATCTCCAGAAGAACTTGATTCACATGTGTCAAATGCTTAAAAGGAACCATGGCCTGTGCCAAAGCTTTGCACCAAAAATATGCATTTTCACATGTAATGCTTATAAAAATTTTATGGGGTGGGTTCTATTAATAGCCCCCATTTTGCCGCTCAGGAAATTCAAGCATAGAAAACTTAGTACCTCATTCCAAAGCAGTCAACTAGCAAATGGTCGCCAGTTGTGTCAGGCTTCAAAATGCTCTGCTATCATCCACTGCACTGGTCCACAGCACTGGTGTTTTACAAAAGCATCACTCTGCAGTGAGGTGGGCAGTGTTGCTGTGCAACACTGACGGAGCTGTTGTCACCAAGGGAAAGGTTCCTTTTCCCCAAGCATGGTCCGTTCACCTGTAAGTGCTATCAGAAAAAAACATCGCTGTTCCTCCTTTCCCCAATCCACTTCCCACTCGGTATAAAGAAATTCACGAGGCAAGAATCTATAGGGAAAATAATACCCAGAGAGGTTTCAAAAAAACTCATGGAAATTTTTCATTGTCTTTTAACTCTGTTTTGAAGGTCTCTTGAATACAGGGAAAATAATAAGACCATCTTCAGTAATCAAGATATACTTTCTTCTTGAAAAAATAATTTTATTGGGGTCCCATACAACTCTTATCACAATCCATACATCTATCCATTGTCTGTCAAGCACATTTGTTTCTCTTATCCTTCTCAAAACATTTGCTTTCTACTTGAGTTCCTCATTTTCCCCCTCCCTTCTTGTTCCCCCTCCCTCATGAACCCTTGATAATTTATAAATTATTATGTTGTCATATTTTACACTGTCCAATGTCTCCCTTCACCCACTTCCCTGTTGTCTGTCCCCCCAGGGGGGAGGTTTTTGTTGATCCTTAGAATCAGTTCCCCCCTATGCTTTCTAAGGTGACTTTGGCCTTCTCGGCTCTTAGAAGAGCTTGAACGAGGTATTACTGATACCCAGGTGTTGTATAGCCTACCAAAGTTGAAACACAGAAGTGCAGAAATGCTGTTCCGTGTAATATGTGACTTCCTGACTTTCAAGGTGACAATGCCAGTGTCAGGAGAATGTAGGGTGGGGAACATGGGCAGAGCAAGTGGCACACTCCCCATCCTGAGCCCCTCACTTGTAACCTGCACAGTCACAAGGCAACCCTCACATATGGAAAACTGTTCAGTTCTGTTCGTAGCCTTTGGAGAAACAAAACAAAGCATTTTCCTTGACAGCATTTGCAAATCATGTTTTGTTTTTCTTCTGCAAAATAATCTGCACCGCTGAAAATCTTCCATATGTCAGAAGTTGTTCTCATCATTTTGCTTGGAGGAAGGGGGCAGGGAAGAAGACTAGAGTTAAGGAGCTCGGGTGAACTGCTACATGTATAAATTTTATAATGGCATCCTCTTGGTGGAATGCTCAAAAAAGTACTGTTTCTAGAGGCGGAACCTCATCTCCAACGTGGCGGTGATTTCACATGAAACATCAGGTTCTGCCACAAAGAAATATGGCAATACAATTGAAACACAGCTTAATATCCTGAATTGTGAGAATACAAATGCCTGAACTGTTATTACATACCACGTCAGCTAACATGACCATAACAACACTGTGGGGTTTGTAGGCAAAGTAGTACTTTACTGAGTAAGGTACTGCATT
The DNA here is from genome assembly GCA_004026705.1 of Nesogale talazaci. NCBI lineage: Eukaryota > Metazoa > Chordata > Mammalia > Afrosoricida > Tenrecidae > Nesogale > Nesogale talazaci. The sequence continues at coordinate 82,471 of PVJH01006945.1, forward strand.
GTCTTCTAGATTGCTGTGTATGTTATCTATCACCATTTCTTCATCGTGGCCATTAAGGGTTCATGGGAAATCAGGTCATATCATGAACTGCCACTGAGGGTCTGCTTCAGTGTAAACTTGTTTTCTCTCCCTCCATCCTGCCTCAAAGCCCTGAAAGCTCCCAAGCATAGTAAGTACATGAACAATGAGGACCTAGGCAGATGCCGAGCAAATGAAGCCCAAGCGCACCTCAATATTTCAGTCAATCTCCTCTGTCAGCAATGGTATGTACAAATTAGGATCCAGCAAGACACAAGGAGTGCTTTATTTATTCCTTCTGCATCCCCTCTTAAAACTCGCTGCCATCAACTTCATTCCATTTAACAGGGACTCTATGGATTTTCAAGACTACGACTCTTTATAGGAGTAAAAATCCTCATTTCAATATATAATGCGTTATACACCTCAGGCTCCTGCATCTCCTTCTCCTCCAAACTTCTGCCTCCTCCCACACTTGGGGGACTGGCAGGAGGTGAGAGACTTGCATATAAATAAACTATGAAGAGCATGCCAACAGAAAATTTTATACCCTCACTTTTTTATCATTTTGTATAACTTGGTCACGGTTTTATTTGGTTTTGCTTTATTGAGACAATACACAATAAAACATACATCAACTCAATCATTTCTACATGAACAATTCCGTGGCACTGATGACATTCTCTGAGTTGTGTTAGCATCCCCTCCCTTCTTTCCCCCAATTACTCCGCCCCCATTGGTGTTCACATAATGTCCAAGGCAGACAGTCTTTACTTTTCCTTTCTTTCTTTCGCATCACTGCCCTGGGGGGAGCAGGAAGCCCAGCCTTGCTCTTGGAGAGCTGCTGCTAGATTTAGACTGTCAGCTCTGTGGGCCGCAGTCCCACACTCAACCACTGTGCCACCAGGGCTCAGCAGTTTTTTACTTTCAGATAAGCCAATATTTGATTTGAAGAAAACTTCACAGGATATTTTGTATTTAAATTTTAAAGATGATCTCGGGGCAATAGCTTCAGAGGTTTGTCCACTCTCTATGGAACCAGAAAGTCCAGAGTCCATGATCATTTGAAATTCTGTTGTGCGTCTCAAAGGAGACTTGGTTTGCTGTTAGGTGAGCCTTGGGCTTCTAACCACAAGGTTGGAGGTTCAAATTCACCAGCCACTTCTTGGAAGAAAGTTGGGGCTACCTGCTGTTCTAAAGATTAATGGCCTTGGAAACTATACAGCACTGCTATGAGTTGGAATTGAGTAGATGGCAATGAGAATACATTGTATAACTTTCCCCTTGGATGGAGACTATGCTATGGAATCATTGATCGAAATGTTCAACAGTGGTCACTGAGGACCATCCAGTTCTTCTGACCTCATGACAAAGGTGGCAATTAGCGACATAATCCATAACAGAGTTCATATCTATTTCTAACTCTCCTTCCATTGTTGTAGATATTTCTAAGTGTTTGGTGGTGGTGGTGTTAATCAAAGCAACCCAAGTCACAAACTTCAGAAAGCAGCCTTCAATAGAGATTCTCCTAGGACGGAAACCTCTACACTTATCTGACCTTCCTGGTGGCCTCATGAGGCCTTTGTTGCCCACTTGCTCCTAGATCCATGCTCATCAGCCTTAACGCTGGGTTATCACCACTGTCCTTTTTGTCTTCAAGGCCTGTGTTCTGCCCCAATGAATCTTTCAAAATTTCAACTGTCACTAAACCCATCTTAGCCTATGCCCGTACACTCCCTAACCTTCACACAACATGACTGTGGCCATCGCCTACCTGAGACTGTTGCCCTCTGACACCATCCCCTGCATAGTATCGGGCAAAGTTTCAACCACAGTTCAAAAAAATTCTGGTGCTATTTATCTGACCAAAAAAAATGTATCCCTTGTTCCTCACAACTCCTTTACCTGTCTTCCACAAATCCCTCATGTGGGCAAACTATGGCCTCCAACAAGACCTCTTCCTGGCTGGTCAATTGAATTACACATTAATGACCAAGCTCCCACACGTATCATTGTTTACTTAGGATACAGTTTATTAGCCCACGTTCACAGTTGACTTAGCTTTAGTCCAATGCTCTCAACCCTGGGTCACATTAAAAATTACCTGGAGAGCTTTTAGAGCACACTGATGCTTGGGCCCCCCTCCTAGAGCTGCTGACTTAATTGGTCTTGGGTAAAGCTAGGGCACTGATATACATTACAAGTGATTCTGGTATACAACCAAATTGAGAACTACAGTTTTATTACCTCTATATCCCTATCTGTATGTAGCATCAATTGTGCTTATCAATACTACGATGTCTTTAATGCTACATTGGTCTGCCAGTCCCTTTGCTAGACTCATAACTATTTCTGTGTTTGAGCTCATTGTTGCGAGCACTGTGTCAGCTCATGTGTCCGTTCCTTTTTTGCTGGTCCTTGACTTTACCAAGCATGATGTCTTTCTTCAGGGACTTGTCCCGCCTGCCTAAAATATGTGGGTTAAAATCTCATTAAACTGTACTGCTCACAGAGATATAGAGAAGATAAACCTAATCTGTGAGCCTGATGTAGGGTCCTCGCTTCGTGTTACTGTGATGTCCTCCCTGGGACTTTACCATAGGGTCACCACAGTGATCAGAACAGCATGCTAGAGTAACCCCAAAGGTGCAATTAATGCACGTCAGACTCTCCTCCCGGACTGTGGCAATCTCCATTTCCTAAGAACAGGTGATAGAAAACAGCTTGTAAAGATGAAGAGAACATTATCCTCAAAGGGTACATTTTCATCAACATGACAAATGGAAAATAATTAACTACCTTACTGAATTTATGGACTACTTCTTACCTCGTGTTGAACAAAACTATGTACAAAATACCGCTTCCCCTTCCCCCACCAACTACATAGATCTCAGTCAGTTCTGGGAGTGGAAGGAACTGTGAGGACAGTGTTGGGGAAATGTACTCTGCTTTCCCATCCATGTCATAGGCTAGTAAGATGCTCATTCAACTTCGTGGAGTCCAACAGTCCCATCTTAACATTCTGAAATCACAAAAGACCTACCACTGTGGAGTTCATGGCCTGAGTACCCCGGTAATGAGTCAGAACATGGACTCTGAAGTCTTAGAGTTCTCTTTTAATACCACTCCCATCATTCTGGCTATGTAAATAGTAGGTAGTAATGATACCCCATCATTACTACAGTTATTGAGCTGAGATGCTGTGAGGATGAAAGTTTATGTCCTGATAGTGAGACAGGTAGAAAGTAAAAGGAAGCAAAGAAAAGAACTAGGAGGCAAATGACATTTATAGGGGTATAAATGTAAATATGCATTTTATAAACATATCAATATATAACTACAGGGATATAGGTCTATGTACATATATCTATACATTAAGTCTCAAGTAGTAGGTGGATATTGGGCCTCTACTCAAGTCTTCCCTCAATGCAAGAAGACTTTGTTCTAATAACCTGGCATTCCAAGATGCTCGCCTTCCTGACACGAATGCTGAAGACAAAGCAGGTGCACAAGCAAATGTGGTGAAGAAAGCTGAGCGTGCCCAGTTATCAAAAGATATAATATCTGGGACCTTAAAGGCTTAAAGATAAACAAGCAACCATTGAGAAGGGAAGAAACAAAGCTCACATGGAAGAAGCACACCAGCCTATGTGATCATGAGGTATTGTCAGGATCAGGCATCAGAAGACAAAAAACAAACAATTATATCGAAATGCGAACAAATGGGGTAGAGTTGAGACCCAAAGTCCATAAGGACATCTCCAGGGTCACAAGGAAGGAAAGAGCTGGCCGGTGTATGGTATCGCACCAGTAAAACACAGGACACTCCTGTAGTTCTGTAATGCTTCCTCCCCTCCACTACCATGACCCCAGCTGTACCTTACAAATCTGGCTAGACCAGAGCCTATACATTGATACAGATAAGAGCTCTCAATACACAGAATCAGGGACAGATAAACCCCTCTGGAACAATAATAGGAGTGGTGATACCATGAGCGTAGGTGGAAGGTGAAGGAAGAAGGGAGAGAAATGGAAAGACCAACCCCAATGACTGTGAATAACCCCACCATGCCCAACCCTGGAGGGGGATGAACAACAGAAACATGGGTGAAAGAAGACAGCAGGTGGTGTAAGATGTGGGGAAAAAAATTATAATTTATCAAGGACTCACGAGGGTGGGAAGGGGAAGAAGGGGTAACAGAAGAGCTGATACTAAGGGCTCAAATAGAAAGAAAATGTTTTGATAGTGGTGATGGCAGCATATGTACAAATGTGCTTAATATAATTGATGTATAGATTGTTATAAGAGTGATAAGAGCCCCCAATGAAATGATTTATAAAAAATAAAATAGGGCTGAGCCCCGGTGGCGTAAGTGATTGAGTGCGGAACTGCAGCCCGCAGGCTTGGCGGTTCAAATTCAGCAGCAGCTGGGTAGCGCCCAGGACCACCAGAGGCAGTGATGCCCACAAAATTAATTAATTAATTTAATTTAATTTAATTTAATAAATAAAACCAGGTATTGAAGGGGGTGGGAGGAGTTTATGTCCATCCAGAGATGCCTGAAGAAGAACTACCTGGTCACCGACTTCTGAAAACTCAGCTACTGAAAACCCCTAGGTGCACAGATCAAAGTCCGACACATGTTTTGTTCCCAAGAGACAGGGCCAACGGGACCACAGTGGGGTCTGGGAATGAGAACCTCGCCTATGGAGTTCCTCTGGGGTTACATGGGCTCATGCATGTCCAGCCATGCTCTGGGCAGTGCTGTGGCAGCAATGATTGCTGCTCATCATGCACATCGAAGTTTTCAGGTTGCACAACTGTAGAAGTCATTTGGAGCAATAAAAACTGGAGCTGGTGAAGATCGTGTCCTAGACATCTTTATCTTTCCGGTTAATTTTTTGAGAGAATTCGGACCTAGGAATAAGGTAAGCCCTTGCAGAAGATATACGTGAATAAGCAAAAGGTGTTTCTGTTCTGTTGTGGTGGTTGTCTTTGTTTTTGCTTTTGTCCAACACCTTTCTCTTGTGAGTGGTCAGGAAAGGTCTTTTAACCCCAGATTGAACATATTCTCTCTCCTGGTGGAAGACGGGGACTGAGGAGGAAATAAACAAAGAGATCCTGAACCAGGACATTCAAGAGAATTTAACCTCAGCCAATGGCCTTGGTCCTCCACAGACCCAGGTGGTGTGGGTGAGCTTGGTGGCTGCCGCAGATGCCTGCAGCAGAGGCTGTTGGAATCAGCTTCAGGTCCACAACTGAACTCCCAAGCCACCACGGCGGCCAGGACCATCGAGAAAAGTTCACTCTGCTCACTAGACGATCGAGTGAAGTCCCTCTTTTGCTCCACCAAGGGCATCGTTTGCTGGGTGTTTATGTGCCAGGGCAGCACTGTCAGGCAGTGAGTGTTCTAAATGGACTCACCTCCCCAAATCTCCTAACGACTCTAACTTTGCTCCTTGCTGAACAACACTCGGCGAAGAGAAATCCGTCCTCACCTTCAGTAAATACAAAGGGGGAGGACAAATCAATAAAATAATTTCCAATCTGTTCCTTCCAACTCGATGCCCCACTGATCGGAGGGAGTCAGGAACAAATACATTAGGTCAGAAAGAAAACAGCTTTCAGAAATAAGATTTTATCTAGCTGACTGAGCAATCATTATGCTGGAAATTCTCTGTGCCATACTTGCCAGTCAATAGAGCACATGGGGACAGAAACCACAGGGACAACTCCTTTCATCTGGCGCCCGCTCTAGACAGCCTTTATAATTGCTATGAAGATCATCAAGCCATCCAGCTACTTCAGGGAAAAGCTTAATTCTAACCAAAATGAAGCAACAATTAGTTTGTAACAAAATAATACAACGTCCCTGGGGAGCCAGCTCTTCATTTGAGCCGCCTCCATTGGAAATGCTATTTTTTCCTTTTTATTAGATATTTGAGTCAAAGTGTAGCTCTAATCCGTCCCTGCCTTAAACAGCCCTGTTCATCAAAGCCTTTGAGGCACAGCACAGCCAGTGTCTATCAGGAATCTCATCACTCTCTGTGGAAGAGGTCTAGGTAAGTTATATAGGCATAGACCCAGAGTCTGGAATTCTTGAAGTGGTTCCTGGGTCCCTTGTGCCCTGTTCCAAAATGACTATAATATTGTCCACCTGACTTAAAGAATACCATTTTCTAGAAACCCCACTGTTGTTTCCACTTGGTAGACTAGAGAATTTCTTGGCTATCAACAGCCTCCCTTTCTCCCTCCCTTTTATAATTAGTCTGGTCCAGTAGGGCCAGCCCTGGCTCATTCTTTTCCACATGTGTCTATTCCCCAGTCAAGAATTCCCACCACTAAATCTGAATGAGTTATGATAAATATTTCTTATGGGGAGAAGACATGCTTTTTTTTCACTATAACATAGTCTAAAATAAGCATTATAAACCACATGGCCTTTGGTCAATCACCAGATACCACGTCTGTGGGTATTGTTGGCTACTGTCAAATCGGTCCCTGATTCCTGACCACCCCATGCACAATACAGGAAAACACTACCAGGTCCGGTGTCCTCCCGTGATCAACAGTAAGTCAGACCATTGTAATGGACAGCATTCTCATCCGCTGATTTGAGGGAGGAGACCTAGTTTACCTTGGTCTAGAAACCCCACTGAAATCTGTTCAGCTGCATTGCCCCCAAAGATACCCGGAGGATTGCTCATGAGGTTTACTGGCAAGGTTGAACCCAGGTTTCCCAGGCAGAAGGCCAAGATTCTGTCACTGAACCAGCACTGCCTCCAGATATGCCGCACAAGCAAAACTAAAGTTAAGGGATACAAGTGTATCTGCGAAGCTCTAGTTATTCTATTGGCAAGTCAGTGGACACAACTGGTGCTCAGCCCAGATCCCTTTAGCGAGGACAGGTGTCCCAGCCCTTAGCTACTACAAGTTCATTACCGCTACCTCAGGTGAGACTGGCTCAGTGAGCCAATTGAACTGCTGGGGTTGGGTGATCTGAGAAGTGCCAAATAGAGCAAAAAATGACACAGTTCCTTTCTCGGTCAACCAGGTTTGAAAACGACATCACCTCCCAGCTCTCCAGCAGGAATTTAACACCAAATGCCCTGGGGATGCAGAGACAAGTCTCTTGGGTTTGAATATGGCTAATTATACACTAATTATCCAGGGATGACTATAACCCTAAGCCCCATCCCCTACCCCCAGCACCGAGCCAATGGGTGCCACAAGAATGCAGACTGAACATGACTGGGAGGCAGTCCGACTTCAGCATCATCTGTTGTTTGTTGTTGTTGTTTATTTGTTGTTGTTTGTTGTTGTTGTTGTTAGGGGCCATCTGCCTCCTAGCCACCCTATGTACAACACAACAAAACACCACCCTAGACTGCATCATCCTCACAACTGTTCTTACGTTTGAGCGCATTTTTGTAACCATTGTGTCAACCCATCTTATGAAGGGTCTTCCCCTTTTTCACTGCCCTTACACATTGCCAAGTATACTGCCCCTATATAGGGACTAGTCTCTCCTGATGATAACATGTCCAAATGCATGAGACAAAGCCTGGTCCCCCTCGCTTCTAAGGAGCATCCTGCTTGTACCTCTACCAAGACACACCTGTGTGTTCTGTGGGGCAGTCCATGATACTTTCAATAGTCTTCGCTACCATCCACAACCAGATTGGCCTGCATCCTGTGTCATCAGCCTGCAGCTACGTGAGTCCAGAGAGGCTCGGGCTCACATCAGGCCCATGGCCGTGAGCTGAACTAGACTGGATGACTTCTTGATGCAAAATTACTCTTTGATATACAGTGTTTTCTTACACATTAAAAAAATCAGATTGGCCTTGGGTTTAGATATAATTTCTAGTCAATATGGACTTTTGTATCTTTTCTTTAATGAAGTAAATATGCCAATACTCAATTGAGGTTGGTAGAAATAGTCTCAGGAATGTATTGCTCTCTCTGAAAATATTTTTCTGCTTTCCTTTTTTTTAAATAGTCTTTTTTTAATTATTCTAAATATATTCTGAACCTCACAGATGACCATTGGTAAATGAATACTGTCCTGAGATTTCCACCTTAGCGTTATTCCTCAGTGGGTGTTGGCCATGCAGACATTAGAGTTTTTAGTGTAGGGTCTTCAAGATGGGAACTATGCAGATGTAGTCTCAGGAGCCTACACACTTTCAAATTTGAAAAACATTGAATAATAGATTTTACTTCTGAAAATGATCAAAACTTACAAATTCAAGCTGCAAACACGTTAGCAAGCTGAAGATAAAGAGTGGGTGCTGGCTGCCCCGCTACCCATCACAGTGCAGAGAAAGACAACCTGGATAAGAAGGTGAATGGACGCTTAGAGGCTATGAAAAGTTGAGTGATGTCAAGTACTCCCACACCCCAGGATGGTTGTGGGTCCTTTTTGCTGACATGGTTAATTTTTCATTTAAAATAATAAAGATTATTGGCCAGATGAGCTTCCTATAGGCAGAAGCTGAGTCTGTTCTGTGTGCAAATATGTCTTACTTGTTGCGTGACTGAAATTTCTTGCCTAGCTTTTAGAAGTTTCTTCCCTGGCTTGTCTTTCCTACTCATTATTTGCATTTTGGTCTTCATATCATTATTGTGCTATGCTTACCACCTTATTTCTATTTTTGTTTTTATTATTTTCTCTGGAGGGCAGAAGCACATTGAGACCAGAGTTTGGTGTGTGGATGCCTTCTGGGATCATGGACCCTGTTTTGATTTCTTAGCCTGGGCACTGGTTATGTAAATGCTACCTAAAGCTATTCAGTGGACTCTCCATGGGTGTTTCTACAACACCACTAACTCCTTGAAGCACTTTGCCCTGCAGAGAAATGTAAACCAATGAGGTCACTGTTATGTAAAAGAAGAATGACTGGGCTCACACTGCGGGAACCAAGATGGAGGAGTATGTGGAAGCACCTGGCCTTTGGTGCATGGTGGAGACTGTGATGGGGCTCTCACAATGGGCACCATGAGTGGTGGCATCTTCGGAGTGATCAAAGGTTTTTGGAATTCTCTGGTGGGAGTCAACCATTGACTATGAAGGCATTTGACAGTTATTAAAACCTAGGTGCTGCAGTTGTAGAGGCGGCTGTGCAGTTTGGGGAGGTCTGGTTCCCATTATTGACTGCAGTGTGGTTCAAGTCCAAGGCAAAGCAGACCTCTGGAACTCCAGCACAAGCAGTGCCTTAACGGGAGTCATACTGGTGGCAAGAAATGGACTGGTGGCCAGGATTGCCAGCTGCAAGGGGTGGCATTTTCCTAGCTTTAATCAAAGGAGCTCATATCTTGTTGATAATTTTTGCCTCTGTGCCATTTCCCAATGGTCCTCAGTTTACTGACCACCCCTCCCAGTGGCCTTCAACGCGCGGCCATCCTCACTTTTTGGAGATGATCGACAATACCAGTAAGGACTGTGGCCACTGGATTTAGCAGAATGAGTTATAGTCCAAGAAGGCTTTTGCAAGACTGGTTACAGTCTGTTTTTTTAAATAATAGGTGGGACAGCTATGGCTAAGTAGGCTCTGAGATGACATTGAGCATCTTTTTTTTTAATTCAAAGGAACACGAGGGATTAAAAGATAAAAATATTTATTTATTCACACTGGGATTGCCTTTGTGATAAAAATAAATGCCTCATAGCATAAAAAGAAAAAAGAAAGGTGACTGGTCCAAAGTCCAGATTCCCAGTTCAAATCCCAAATTTGTTGCTATTAGCTGGGTAACCTTGGTGAATAGATATCCCCTCTGAGCCTGGGCCCAACTAGAGCTAATGTTACGTTCCTCGGATGGGAAAAGTCTCAGTCCTTGGCTCACCACCAGAAAGAATTCATTCTGAAATCTAGTTTGGGATCCAGGTGGGTTTTTAGAAAGGATAGAAGTTTCGGGTTACACACACCACCACCACCACCACCACCACCACCACCACCACCATGGCCCCCAGGGCACTGCCCACCCACAGATGGCAGAGAAACTTGAGGCCAAAGAAACCACAGCAAGGTAGAGGAGAAGTTGGACAAGAGAGGGTGTTCTCCCGGTTCAGGCTTTTTAGGATCTTCCGCAGACGGTGCTGGTTGACCCCACTGGCTGAATTAAGCCCACTGGTCTAGATTTGGAGCCCACCCAAGAATACCACCCACCTAGGTGTACCCGCCTCTTCCTGGCTTTGAGCTGGAATTTGGAACATGCCCAGTAATTTGAAAGACACCCTGGTCCCTGTAACCTAACACTATCATCAACTGCATAGGATATTATGGCTCTCAGACAAGAGAAAGTGGAATGCGTGAACATGCTCCATTGCTTTGTCAAGTGGAAAGCACTATATAAATGTAAGCATGATTGATATTGCTTATGGTTGTTGTTACAGGAGGCATCGAGCCTAAGAGAGGATATGCCTGGGGCCCTCCACTGAAACTAATTACTCCATTTTGTAGCCTGTGAAGCACATCTTCCGAAGTTCTGCTGGTCCCGAATCGGCCTCCTCTCCCACCTCCACTCCCTAACAACAGATTCTAAGCCCCTGCCAAACTGGTCCTGGCTCTTCCCCTGTTATGTGCCACTCACTCTCAAAGCCCCCTGAACCCTGTGCTGTCCCAGACATGGCGCACCATCTGAACTAAGATCATTTTTCCAGTGCTCTCTCCTTACTCCCCACCCACAAACACCAGCCACTATGTCCCACTGGCATTCTATATTCTCAATGACTAGCCCTACCATGCCCAGACAAGAAATTTTCTTGAGTGTAAAAATGGCATCTTTCAACTCATTTGCAGATAAGGGTATGTAGCACTATGTGGCAGTACCAGCCCGGAGCACATGTACATGTTGATTTCATGCTCACAATAGGCAAAGAAGGATGGCATGATTATTGACCCCAGTTTAAACACAGGAAACTGAGGCACGGGGAAGAAAAATAACCTGCCCAATGTCGCCAGAGCTGGCAATGGATGGATGGCATACCCATTTTTGACCATGCCACGCAATAGCATCACAGAAAAGACAAAGCACAAATCTATGCAAGGAGAATGGGGTGAATAAGGGATAGGAGGAAAACCATGCATGTAGTACTCAAGTGAATGAAAACACTGATTGTATTAGGTGTCTTGAAGTTGGGAAGAAAGTTTCCTATGAAGATTTCTGTAACAATTCCTATTTTCTTTATTCTTTCCTTCCCTAGACTTAAGTTTCCTGGGAATTATCTAGTCAATTAGAATATGCTTTAATTACTGTCAATATTCAAGCTAGTCTGTTGGAAGTGGGGGAGGTGTTTCAAGCCCCAAAAGACAAGCTCGGGAATGATGTTGGAAACTGAATCTCATTCTCCCTTCTGTCAGCCCACCCTGGGTCCTTCATAGTGCAGGATGCCCCTGGAAAACTGTGTAAAATATAAGCTTTCAGGGCTAGATGAAGCTTCAGAGAGTTCAAGAGCCTGTGAGGAAAAGAGGTTAACAGAATGCGTGAAACAGGCAGGGAGTTGGACCAAAACAAAACAAACAAGCAAAAAAAAAAAAAAAAACATACTGACATCGAGTCGATTCTGATTCATAGACTCTCTAAGGTAGGATGGAAGTGTCCCTGCAGAGTTCTAAGGCTATAACGCTTTCCAGGAATAGAAAGCCTCTTCTATTTCTCCATCTGAGCAGCTGGTGGTTTCCAACTATTGATCTTTCGGTTGCTAGTTCAATGTGTAACCCTTATGCTCCCAGGGAGTTGGACTGTAGGTGCCCAAACCAGAACAACAACAAGACTCTCCACCACTGAGTTGACGCTGACTCCTAGAGATTTTATAGGACAGAGTAAAACTCTGGTGCGTTTCTGAGACTGTAATATTTTCTGGTACAATAAAACATTATTGTGTTCTGGAGTAAGTCGGCAAGGTCAGAAGACCGAGCCACCAGCTACTCTTTAGGAGAAAGAAAAGGCTGTTTCCATAAAGATCGAGTCTTGGAAACCCTATAGAAGGCTTACGAGTTGGAATCGACTTTATGGCAGTGAGTTTGGTTTATTGACGGAATCACACAGGGAAATGATCATACCGTAAGGGCAAGACTATACCTCTTTACAGAAGTTGAAAGCCTCACCTTGCCCTCAGAGAGCAACCAGTAGTTTTGAGCTGCTGACCTTGAGGTTAGCAGACCAATGCATAACCTCCACTTAGAGAAATCAAGCATAACCACTAGCCAGCGATAATGTTTTCTATAACTTCATGTGGGTGTCCTGGCTAAATGTGGCTGACTAAATCTTTGTATTTCTCTCTGATTCCTCTTGTACACTTTTAAATGTGAGACCTTAAGGACAAGGAGAAATGAAAATAGACTGAAGATACAGAGACTTTGGAATATGGGAAGGATAAAGGTCCTACCAGTAAAAAGAGAGCTGAGAATGAGGCAAGAAAAGGGGAGAGCTATCAAGGAGGAAGCGCATTTGCACCTCAAAACCATTTAAAAGCTCTGCACTGAGAGGTCTAGCACTACCGAGCTGCAATCAACTCCACAGCCCTGGGTTTGGCTCTGGGGATTATACAGAGCTGTAATTTCCCCCTCTTCATGCTCACTCACAGAAAATGAAGGAATTTAAATCACTTACTGATAAAGACTGCAGCCTTCGATGTGGATTACACTTGAACCTGAAGGAAACGAAAATCTTTGCAACTAAGCTGATAAACAACATCATGATAAATGAAAAAGAAATTGAAGTTGTCAATGATTTCATTCTACTTGGATCAACCAATCAATGCCCAAAGAAGCAGCAGTTGAGAAATCAATCAACCCATTGCATTGGGAAAATCAGCTACAAAGGACCTTTTTAAACTTTTAAAAAGCAAATATCTCACTTTGATGACTAAGGTACACGTGACCGAATTTCACTCCTTTTATTTGCCTCTTGTGCATACAAAATGTAGACAATGAAAAAGGAAGGCCAAAAATGAATTAATTCTTTAAAACCAGGGGATTGAAGAAGAATGTGGCATATATTGTGGACTGCCAAAAGAATGACCAAATCAGTCTTTGAAGAAACACAACCCCTTATTGGTCAGAATGAAGATGGTAAAAAGTTGGCTTACGCTCTTTTGATATGTCGTCAATAATGAAGAACCACTAGAAAAGATTTACATGTGGTAGAGGACCAACAAAAATAAGGAAACTCTCAATGAGATGGATCGGTATAAGGGTGACCACAATCAACTAAAAAGTAACACCCATCATGAAGCTGGCGAAGGAGCCGGCAATGTTGGTCATGAGTCAGAATGAAGTCAACAGCAATTAACAACAATAAATAACTCTAAAGGCTGGGAAATGGGACTGAGATGGAATATGAATGGATTTTCTGGCTAGACCAGAGGATGTACTCTGGTACAGATAGGAACTGGAAACACAGGAAATCCAGGACAGATGAATCCTTCAGGACCAGAAGTGAGAGTAGCAATACCAGGAGGGAGGAGGGAAGGTGGAGTAGAAAGGGGGAATTGATTATAAGGCTATATATATAACCTCCTCCCTGGGGGATGGACAACATAAAAGTGGGTGAAGGGAGATGTTGGACAGTGTAAGATACGACAAAATAATAACAATTTATAAATTATCAAGAGTTCATAAGCGAGGGGGGAACGGAGAGGGAGGGAAAAATGGGTTGATACCAAGGGCTCAAGTAGAATGCAAATGTTTTGAGAATGATGATGGCAACAAATGTACAAATGTGCTTGACACAATGTATATATGGATGGATGGATTGTGGTAAGAGTTGTATGAGCCCCAAAAAATTATTTTAAAAAAATGAAATGGACCTGAAGCTATTAAGGACCACACACAAAAGTTGTTACATCTCCTTAGCTTAGAGTAGGAGCCAAGAGACTTACAAGTTGAGCTGCTAACCACAAGGTAACTATTCAAACCCACCAGTTACTCTGCAGTGGCTAAGGAGACTTCCTGCTCCTGAAAAGGTTTACAGCCTAAGAAGCCCACTCACTGACTTGATGATGACAGTGGGCTTTTGGTTTGAGTTTAGAGAAGACTGAAACTATAACCACTGACATGAAAGAATCAAAGAGGCTCTCTCTTGATCACAGCACACCCACTGTTATTAAGTCAATTTTGACTCATGGTGACCCTGGACAGCGTTTCCAACACCACAAGTCTTTATGGGAGCATATAGCCTCATCTTTCTTCCACTGAGCAATGGATGGGTTTGAACAGTAAACTGAACGGCCCAGCACTTTCCCGGGCAATCAGAAAACAATGGTGAGATAGTACACTAAAAACAGTGGCACTAAATGGAAAGCTCCATAAAAAGAGAACGATTGTAAACATTTTTCACATTTTTTTCTGTGTGTCCCTAATGTTACTAATGGTATTTTTCAGATCCCACATTTTAATTGCTTATTGCTATTGACCATTGACCTTGAATCCAGTGACCTTGCTAAATTCAACGAATAGTCATAATCATACTTCTGTAGA